>VZRN01005835.1:1467960-1574076 GCA_013397935.1 Dasyornis broadbenti | reverse complement strand
GCCGCCGCCGCTGGGGGCGCTGCGGGGCCCGCCCGGTCCGAGCGCGCCTATCCCGGGCAGGAGCGCCCTGGCACCCGCCGGGATCCCACCGAGCCTGCGGGGGCTGCTGAGGCACGGCAGGGAGCGGAAACCGCCTCTGTAACTGCGGGGTCCTCCCCTCCCTGTCGCTTAGGGCCGCACAGGAGAGATCGCTCACCCGCGCAGTTCAAGTCTAGGCAGGGATCAGGTTTCGCACCCTGCATAGGATCTCAGCATATCCTGAGTTGGAAGAGACCCACAAGGATCATCAAATCCAACTCCTGACCTTGCACAGGACGTCCCCAAGAGTCACACCACGTGCCTGAGAGTATTGTCCAAACACTCCTTGAACTCTTGTCAGGCTGATGCTATGACCACTTTTCTGGGGAGCCTCTTACAGTGCCCAACCACCCTCTGGGGGAAGTATTTTTTCCTGATAGCCAACCTAAACCTCCCCAACACAACTTTAGGCCATTCCCTCGGGTCCTGTCACCGGTCACCGCAGAGATCAGTGCCTGCCCATCCTCTTCCTCATGAGGAAGGTGTAACTGCCGTGAGGTCTCCCCTCAGCCTCCTCTTTTCCAGGCTGAACAGACCAAGTGACCTCAGCCGCTCCTCAGGGCCCTTCACCATCTTCACAGCACTCCAGGAAAGCTCAGGAATCACCTGAGGAGGTGAAGCCGTGCTCTGGCTGGAGCCTGGCCACAGCCTCCCCTGTGCCGCCTCGTGGCTCTGGCACCTCCAGGTGGGAGCAGCAGTGGTGTGTGATTAAAGCAGGTGACAGCAATGTGCTGTACAGGAAGTTACTGATCAGGCAGCTTCAGGTTGCTGCATGGGTTCCTCATCTCTGTGAGTTCTGGGTAGAGGGCCTTGAACATTCACAAAGAAAGGTGTCACAGAGCCATTCCCTCGAGTCCCCTGCCCTCACTTGATCAGGTTGACAGAGCCAGGCCAAGTTTGTAGGTACAGAAGTGCAGTTTTGTAACCACCTGAATACAACATTGTCTGCTCCCAGCTTGAAGCATCGTGGGCTGCAGCCCCCTGCTTTTTGGATGTGATTGAGCAGATCTACACCTGCACTGCCTTCACTCATGGGATGAGTGCAACTCCTCACTGATAACCTGCCAGGTGCCACCTACCAGAGCATGCATCCCAGAACCCCAGAGTGCATGGAATGGGATGAAACTGAACAGCAAAGTCTATTTAAGAGGACTACTATTGCACTCCAGGTGCTAACAGAGGCTGTCCAAAGTGCCAGACCTGAGCAAGTCAGAAGCAAAAGTCCCCTTGATTGGTTCATAGTGGACAGCCAGATTCTCCACATCACCCAAATTGCTCTGCACATCTTCTTCTGCAGATTTGTCACACCTGTAGGTATTCCAGCAATGTTCACAAGTGCTGTCAGTGTAGATGCAGCCACTGAGTGCACTCCCCAGGTCTGTGAAACTGCATCTTCCACAGCCCGAGAAACCATTGTAACCTGGAAGGTAGCAGCTAAACAGAGACCATCTCCATGATGATTATTACAACCTTCATTCCATTGTCTTATGTTACAGACATCCTTTAATATTTTCTTGAAGTTAAAATTATTAGTTTTGACATTTCCAAAAGATTGTGTCACTTTTTTCCTGCCAAAACTACTCAGAAGAATAAATTCCCAGAAAATCTTGATTTTCCTAGAGTAGGATTCCTCAACGAATGACAAATTTACTGACATATTTTCCCACTCCTTGTTGTCATCTCTTATCACAGATGAAAACCCTGAGCTTTGCTAAATGCTTTTCTCTCCATTCAGACAGACAGCTTTAACTTTCAAATACATGCAGCAGCAAATTATACTTAATTGTGTTAATTTAGCCACCTATACTCTTCCAGCATAGTCCTGTGTCCACCTGCTGTGGACACAAGATGGGGCCTCAGCACCTGCCCCCTCTCCCAGAGCTGCTCCAGATAATGCAGTACCCTCCATGTGGTGAGGAGTGTAGGTCAGGGTGGGAAGGGAGCTGCATTCCCCACTTTCCCGTTTTTCTTCCTTTTGCCTCCCCTGCAAATCTCACAAACAAAACCACACATGGAGAATCACTGAGGAAGAAAAATGGGGTAGAAGGCCCTTGGGAAGAAGTCAAGTATTTGGGAAGGGAGGTGAGGATGTTTCAGCATCTTTGACACCATCTCTTATAATCAGACTGAAATTGACAGGTAAGATCTGGTTTGATGGAGGAGGGAGAAATGCACAACCTCCATCCAAATCTCCTTGATCCTTGGCCATCTAGCAAAATAAAACAGCACCATACCAGTGGGTGAGGTGAGGTATTTGAGTGGCTGGTATCAGAAAAGACTAATATGATACCATCCCTCTCCACTTCAACAGGCAAAATAATTGGGAAAAAACCAACAAAACACCTCTTGCCTAAATTAAAAGACAAAAGGCTCTAAAATTCTTTCTGAATTTTCTGAAGTCCTGACAGCAGAGAAGAAGACTATGGAAAAAGAACAAAACCAAAAAACGGGAAACCAAAACAAAACCCCACCCAAACAACAACCACCAAACCACCCCCCAAAAACCCCCAACCAAAACAGGAAAGAGAACTTTCCAAGTTAACATGAAGATGTTCATGAACAAACAAAATCATAACAGTGCATACAGAGCCCAAATATGAAGACCTTAAATTGAAAGAAACCAGTGGCATAAAGACGCTCATGACAGAGGTTACTGATGTGCTGAACACCAACATACGGTCAAATACACAACAAAGCAAGAAATCCTCCCTCAGCCAATACCAAACTATAGAGACAACTAATTATTAACATGCTTATGAAGGTACTAAATAACAGTTTAATTACAGATTTTTGTCAAATCTCTCGGGCGACACATCTTTCAATTTTGTTGCTTAGTTGTGTAATCATAACTTTAATTAATATTCTTCAGATGGCTCCGTGTTAAACAAGAAATTGAAACACCACAAGTAAGAGCAACTCTAAATGATACTATTAGCTGTGCAGCAATTATGCTAATAAGCATTGCTGCACATGTATCAACACTGTAAATCTTCCCAAAAGTTTGGGAAATGAAAGCAATGAAATAGAGTTGATGTGTTTGCTCCATCAGACATACGGCAGTCATTTGGGTTCAAGAAGGTGAGAGGGGTGAGAACTTGGATGTGTTCAGATCTTAGGGGGATTTTGTCATTTTTTTTTTAGTTTGCAGTGCCAAAGCAGGATACTACCCATGTGAGATGAGATACTGCCAGTTTTTCTAGTTCCTCACAAGGCTGATGTTGAGCTGGACTATCCCATCAAAAGTAAATACAATTAGGCTTATTTCAAAGCCATCACTTCTGTCACTCTCACTTTTCTTCCAGCCTCAGATTAAGTGCTGCAGGCAAGAGGAAGTGTGTACACACACACACACACACACACACACACATGCACAGAGGATAAGCAGTCAAAGAAGCCATCAAAATCATGCTACATCTGTTAAAAAAAAAAAAAAACAACACAAAAACAAAACCCAAAAACCCAAAAAACAAAGCCCAAAAAAATCCCAAAAACCCACTGCAAAGGTCACTGTCATCAGCTTCATCATAACTGATAATGCATTGATTTTCATTATTAAAACAACCCAGCCTTCACCAAAAAATATCAACGCATGCAAATGATACTACACATTAATTCCAGTAGATTCCTTAATGCAATGGAAACATTTTGGAGTTTACCACATGTAGATGTATAAGTTTTATCCATGTGCTCTTTAAATTTTGAGTACCATAAAGATGAAGTTGAGATTGTTCAAATTACAGTGTAACCATCCTGTTAAAATTAATGTTCCACAGAAAATAAACAGCACTGACTTCATCTGCAGTGCTTAAACAAACTGTAATGAACATTTGTAAGCCTGATGTGTGTCTATCTTCAAAAAGTAGTCTACAAAAATAGTGACATGTGAAGACCAAAAGTCTTTCCAATTAGGCACAGCCACGAAACAGTGAATATTTGGTGACAGCCACATGGCATGCACATAACGTGTCAGACTCAGCTTGTGTCCAGTTTAAAATAAACCCTTTGATCAATAAAATTTACCCATGCAAAAAAATGACCCCATATGAACTCAACTGCTGACACTCATTACAGAAATCCTTAAAGAATGGAGATTCTGTAACAAGTGGCACTCATAGAAAAAACCCCAGAAATTAATAAAATGCTTTTAGATTCTATTTCTTTGCTGCTACAGCTGAAAAGGCTCAACCAAAAGGCAAAAATACATATTTTTTCAATATGTAAAATACATTTTTATATTAAAAAATAACACATGAACAGTTTATTACACACACAGATCCTTCCCTATTCTAAATTCCAGGTTCTCCTCCCTCTCAGAGACCAGGTTCTGCCCCGTTTCCTTTCATAAAGTTTACTCTTCATCTTACGGCATTGCAACCAGAGGAAGACGGGGCAAGGAAAGACTCCCTTGGAAAATTTGTTTCTTCCATCTATTGGCACTGCAGTAAAGCCACCTGACTTACAGAATCACAGAATTAACCAGGTTGGAAAAGACCTTTGAGATCATCGAGACTTCCTCCTGCTGCTCTTGTTCTTGGAGCCTTTTAAGGGATTCGTAAGGGATTTTAAGAAGTTGGATACAAATCTCCAGGGAAAGATAGGGATAAATCTGAAAAAGAGTTTTCTTAAGGAAGACTTAATACTTCTCTATTTTATCTACATGGGCAGTTTTATCTCTTAAAGTAACAGTTCTAGTGGGATTCCACATATACACGGGTATCTCTCTGCCTCTATACCCAAATTTCATACACTGATGCCTCTGCTGTAGCATCTTAATTTGATTTTCATGGTTTTCTTGCCTTTCTTATGCTGCTTTGCTTCACATCAGTTGTGATCTGGGCCAATTTTCCCCATCGTTTAGATACTTAAATACTCATGAAAGACTTTGAAAAACACCTTGACACTTAACATTGACAAATATCTACTTTCCTGTAACTATAGTATCAGAATAAATAGGACACACAGGGGCTTCCAACACGGTTTTTATTGCAAAAATGTTGGGCTGTCATGTGTGCTGCAGACTGTGGTTGCTTTGTGCCACATGTATTTCCTGAGCCCTTGGTTTTAGACATGAATATGCCTTTTGTGTTAGCCTATAGGCACTGCTTTTGAGTTCCTGGCTTGTATACATCGTCTGAATTCCTTTCTGCGGTAGTGATTATTCTGAATAACAACTGAGATTTGCTATGTTAAAAAAACCTCCTGCTCACTCACAAAAAACAGAGCAGCTGTTACAAAAGTAATTGGTTTTCAACCCTCCTTTAATTAAAGAGAATAGTTGGGGGAAAAATCATGTCAGAAAGACACAGGAAATCAAAGTAAGACTTCACCAAGGAACTACGTGTCCTGGAGAAAATGTAACAGCATTTATCCAGAGTATTATCATGCAAGGGAGATAAAAACTACCAAGAGAAAAGTCTGACATACTGTGTGCACAGAACTGATAATTTTAGATTTTTGTTTTGTTTTTCCTTTTAAAGCAGAATAACATCCCATTTACAGAACAATGATTGTTTAATTTCGAGTCTTCATCCTATACACCATCCATCTCCATCCACAATGCACCTACTAAGGGAAAACCTCAAGATCCATTGGAAATTTATCCATAAACTTAAATTGTTGGTGGGAACCGACATTTTCTGATCCTTGATTCCATACTTTAAGGATGGCCCTTCTCCTGGTACACCAAATGCTCTACAAAAAATACAGACCACAGATACCATTATGAAAAACTGGGGGTGAACAGTAGAATTCACAGTGAGGTGCAGCACAGCTCATAAAGGGTGGTACTGGGTGTACTTGCATCACGATCCCAAATTTTATCCTCTTCCTTTTGCATGGAATAAACAAACCCACCAACCCTCTCCAAAACTAAATTTTTGCTTCAACTCTTTATATTGTTTTTAAGCAAACCACTTTTTCAGAGCTCGTTGGTGCTTCCCTGGTACTGATCACAGGATTCATGTCCCCACTTCTAAGATGAGCACTGGAATTTGAGGCAGCTGCACCTCATGGTGTATGAGGGGATCAGAAGCTAAATCCTGGTCCTGGGTGGCTCCTTTACTTTTTTTCTTCTTTTTAAAATGATCAAGGGCCAAATCTATTTTGTGCTTCCTCATACTGGGCTGTCGGTGAGTAGAGCTAAAGGCACAAATGTCTTGAGAGACATAATTTCTTTCATTTATGAAGGAAAAAGTATAGTTAAAACACAAGAAGTATTTTTAGCATGTAGTTCCTAAACTTATATTTACGTAACTGGGTAGAGATTAGATTTTGAAAAAGTTCTTGGAACTTTCACTTACTTAAAGAGGCCAGTGGTACCTTGAATATTAAATTCTGCTCCTCAAAAGATCATAAATGGAATTTGTGTGCCTGGGGAATTTGAACCCTGTTACACATAATGCCTTTTCAAATGCTGCTCCATGCCTAACTGGAGATTAGGGAGCTTAACTCTAAGCACAATGTGTTTCCAACATTCAGGTTTCAATTATGATTAATTTAAAAAAAATAATTAAATATGCACACTGTGATTTATAGGTATTACTATGAAGATCACCTCAGCAGAGAGCTGAATCACTGTTTTGATGCAATTCACTCCAGACTCTAATTGAGTTATACCAGCAGGCCAGTCTCAGACACTTCCAAAACTCCCAGGCCTGCATCCTTCACACCAAACTTGCAATGGAAAGAAGAAAACCCTAAATATTTCAGCTAGTCTGCACAGTTTACAAGTGTGTAAAAAACCAGCACAAGTGCACAGAAGCAAGTAGTGATTCCTTCCTCTAAAGTATATTCCCTGGAAAGAGCATAAATATATGAGAACGTACATATCTTAAAGTCTGGTAGGAATTCAGGGAAAATAAGGCATAATTATATTCTCCTCTTCTGGCCATCTGACTAAAACAATCAAGCTGTCTTGGTATCCTCTGCAAGCCCCACATACACACACTAAACCCAGGACCTCAAACAGCATTTATTAAAATCTTATTAGGATTGGCCTTTCTCAAAATCAATGTGATGCACATTTTATTTCGCTGCAGGTGTAACTTACCAGGAAAAGGCTTGGCAATGATGAGAGATCCTGGGAGAACTTTCAAGAGCGAATCACAGTGATTACTACAAGTGTTGGTTTTATAACTGCAGGAAAACTTCGAGAGTCTCTATTTTACCAGCTTTGTGTTTTATGTTCTAAACTGTAGGGGATTTTTTTCTATTCCATTTTACCATATTAAAGTAAAATACTTTGTGTGTGTGCACAGCACATTACACAACTGTACACTTCAGCTAACCTTATAACAAATGGAAGCAAGCATAGATCATCCTTTTCAAATAAAATATGGAAATTTGTTTTTGAAGACCATCCAGAAAGAAAACCACTGGCACCAGAACAGTCTAAGTGTTTATCTAACGGGATGGCAAAAGCCTTTCAACTGGTCATACATCCAATACCTGCTCTCCTCCCACTTTCAGTACTGAAAATTAACATCAGGGCTGCTGAACCATAAACATCTACTGGAAAACTTAAAGTGTCAAAGACATTGTTCATAACTCTCCCAACACCTTTTCAGGTTGAGAGCTGAACTCAGACTGCTTATTCAGTTAAGGCAAAAAGACAAAAACATCATTGCTTGGGATTTGGTTCATCTGCACCCAATCAAAACAATGTTTTTGAGGAACACTTATTACACTAACTGCTAGAAAAGCACCTTTTTTTGTGGTCATGGTCCACATTAGTATCCCCAAGTAATAAAACAAACAACAAGAAATGAACCTATAAGAAGCAGTTTGGTGCCATACACAGCGATCGAGAGCAGATGCAGGAAATATGGAGGATAATCTCCAAATTTAAGTTCACCTGTGGATAGAGCTGAGCTTCTTAAGAGCTACAGGTGTGAAATATTTCAACAGATGAAGTGACATTATTGCTGTCCAAATTGCACACTGATATTGTATGGAAATACCTTCTCCTTGAGCAAATAAACATCCATTCACTTTTCATGACACAAACCTCTGTATAGCTAAGGAGGGAATGGAAGCTGTGTCTAGGGCTGCTGAGTTTCCAGAGTACTTTCGCAAGGCTAATACATATATTTATACATATACACACACATGCACACACAAGAATTTACTTCTGCAGTCAGTAATAGCTAAACATAAATTTCATGGTGATAAAAAGCTTGCTTGGCTATCACTGCATTGTGAAAGTTATAAGGGTGCCCATCGCTCCCTAATTAGCTACAAGGAGTGATGAATTCTAAATTATTTAATCAAAACAGCCATACTGTAATTTGTCTGTACTCCCTGTGGCGCTATGTCACAACTGTCATACATGAAGGGATTGTTATTATTTTTTCACATAAATAAAATTCTCAGTAAAGAAAAAAGATTAATGATCACATTTTTGCCTTTTTCAACATCACATTACAAACCTTTAGCAGAACAGAGCAGCTGTGTTTGCACCTGCACTTCATGAGGTAACAGCGATTGTCACACTGCGTAAAAGTGTGGCCATTGGTACTTACTAGATAATGAAATGTTCAGATCACACCATGGAGTGATACCAAACCACCTCCTGAGTAGTCAATCTTAGTGCTCACGGCACTAAGTTTTCTTTTGATTTTTAAGAGCAAGATGTTGTGTATTTGTAAAGGACATATTACACACATGTATTTGCAGTTTATGACACACAAGGCAATGAAAACTGTATCTGCAACTGGCAACACATTGTTTTAGTGAAACAGGAAAGAACTTACCTGTTTGGAAAAAGAACACTTGACAAGCAACACTGACAAACTACTTCTGCACCAGTATTACTGGAGTTTCCACCAGCTTCCCTCCAACTAGAGTGTCCTTGCAAAGCTAGTAACTGGAAGTGACACAAGGCTAGTATCAGTTTAGCTTGCTTTCTACTGCTGCCTACAATTTAAGGATTCACATTTTCAATTTAATATTCACATCCTTAGATCATCTAAGAGCTCAGACAGATCTGCACTATGAAGCCCCTGTAGCTTCACTGGTGAAAATGAGATGTATCATCAAAAGTTAGTATCACGCCTCTGATTCTGAACATACCGTGGACAACATGGAAGTAGGGAAAATGTGCTACTGGAATACAGGGGAGAAAACTGCTTAGAAATCTAATTAAAGAGGAATTGTAAACTGTTACTTAGAAAGCATTACACTGTGTGTACAGTGTGGAAACTCCTGTTTTCCTCAACAAAAGAAAGGAGGAAAAGCCTAGAAATTAAGAGTGGATTCTCCATCATAATACCAATTAAGCTTGTGAATCCTACCAATTTTTAAATGAAGAAAGAGTAAGTGTAATCTGTAAACCAAGGACTGATATTAGCAAACCTAGTGCAAACCCACTTTTTACCACTAGCTCAGCATGGGAGGCTAGCATAGGAGACTGATTCTTTCAGGCACATCACTACTCCAGGCTTCCAGAAGACTGGGAATTCACAATATTTGGCTTCTTGGTGCAGGGTTTTAAATCAGAGGTTCCTTTTGAAAATTATTCTAGCTGTGTATTGTTTTTTGAGAGGTACTGAGAGGTAATCTACAATTCTGACAAAGTGTGATTGGTATCCAGGCACCTTCCCAGACACACTGACATCCTTTTGCTGCTTCACAGGACAGAGTTTACACATCAAAACCGAACAACTTGATTTATTTAAAATTCATCTCAAAATGCATTGTGTTTAGTTTCTTTTTTAAAATGAATATTCAAAGCATCAAAATATTACTAATTTAAAAAGAACCTTTGTTAAGAATAAGATAATTTACATACTGTAGATTGTGGCTGTGAGGGGAGAGAAACAACCGAGGGTAGATTAGGCACAGTACTAAGGCCAACATGCCAGAAAACAATGCAGCTTTATGCTCAACTTTTAAATGATCTGGACAAAATAAAACAATAGGGCAGGAAAATGAAACCAACCACTTACTTGAGGGTGTTTGTATAAAATAAAAGTGTTAGTAAGTTTTCTATCTAGACCTAGCTCATTCATTTATTTAAAGAACTCTATGTTCTTCCAAATAACAAAAAAATGTTTCTAAACCAAGGCAGATTATTTCTTGGAACTGGCATAGTAAAATAAAGGATCACAGTATACAGAGCTTAAAATCCTGTACCAGGAAAGAGCAACAAGTGGTTTACAAGGGGATCATTTAGGTATATGATCTAATTTTTAAAAACAGAGATATAAAATATCAGTTGCATAGGGATTTAAATATAAGGCCAAGCAGGAGATTAAAGTAAAATAGAGCTCATAAGAAGGGCACTATGGTGTCAAAACATAGTATTTCCATTTGAATTAATGTCTAATTCAAAATCACAGTATTTTGCTAGTACTACAAAAAGTGAATGTCAAACTGTCCCATTAATCTTGAACTGAAAACTGACATTAGAACTTCTAAACAGTACAAAACTAAAGCTCATTGTCTAAACCTGATCAGTGTATTAGCACAACAGTGCTTGGTACGTACCTGATTTATATATTCTACCTTCTGTAAATAACATAAAAGTTATTTCTTGTTAATAAGTGTGAGATCACAATATTACTGCATGCCATCAGTGGTTTGCAGGCTTACTTGACATTTAATTATTCAGTCTTTGAAAGTGTAAGATCCCACCCTGCAGAATCTTCACCCATTGAACACAGAACACTGTCATTAATAAAATACAATAGAAGTTCCACCACTAACAACTAACATATAAGCCAGGATTGTAGGTCTAAACCCAGTACAGTTCATTATTATTAACTCACAGCAATTTTTTGTTAGGAAGGTAACCTGTAGACTTCCAAATAATCTTGTGTGTATTAAATATAAACAAGTATGTAACTAACGGTCATCTCTTGGCATTTCAAGTAGATTATTCAATTGCGAAAGTACTTCTGCAAAATCAATTTTGAGTTGTTAAAATGAAGTTCAAATATTAATTTCCATATCTACATGTAGCTTAATTAACCTAAAATTGTAAGGAATAGTAGTGTAAGGAAAAAAGAATTCTCCAGATGAATTAGGCATTAAGGTACACTAACTGGGAATACCTGAACCAACATTGTAACTGAAAAAGTGCATAAACATGGTAATACTACAAACGTGTTAACTACAGAACAAAAGGTTTTCTGAAAGTTAAGTGATATTATTTTACATGTTATTTACAGGCTGCAATTTTTCCAGACACCACAGAGCCAATTCATGATCTTTAAGTTCATTTGATATATTCAAAGTGTCCTTTGGCTTCCATCCTATTCGGTGAAGAACTGATTCCCACCCCAAGGAATCAGTCACTGTACAACCGAACGACACTGCCATTGTGGTTCTGGGATTCTTCAAAATTCACTTCTTTCCATTCTTTGAAGACCTAGCAGTGTTTTCACTTCACACTTTTCGTGGGCGTCTCGGACTCCGTAGACTGTCTGCCATCAGTCCACGCCTCCCGCGTGCTCTTCAGGGCCAACGTTTTCTGCTGGTCCACCACAACATAATCAACCCTCTCGTCTGCCACGCTGCTGCCCGAGCCACTGCTCTTCTTCTGGGGACAGTGAAAAACAAGTTCAGATAAATTAACAGCAAAAAGCAAGCAGATGTCCCAAACAGGTACAGAATAAGCACAGGTTTCTCTGAAAGGTCCCACACTGTCTCTCGACTGACCATTTGAGGAATGACCATTAAGATGACCTTGCTGAAGGAAATTTTAAACTCCTTTTGGCAGAACTGCAAGAGCTGAACGTCTGCTTACCTTGCGAGGTGGGGTAGACTTTCCCGAATCTAGGTCCAGGTCTAAATATTCCACTTGTTTATCTCCTTTTGGTTTTACCATAGGGCTGCTTCCTCCATCAAGGCTGTTGCTTCCAAACAAATTCTGAAATCATGATATAAACAACCTCAGCTACAAGTGTGCATGCTAGCGGTTCACATTATCAAACATGTTTATTATATATAAATTGCCAAAATGTAAAAGGATAAAGAAATGACTGAGACTATTGCAATCACTTAAATCATGCAAATTTTGTTGACCCCATATGGCAAGGGGATATATTCTACATCAAAACTGGGACAGAGTCAAAAGCCAATGGGAGGCAAAACCCTCAAATCCACCCGCCCCAAATTTAAGGTTGCCACCAAACCCATCTGTGCCTTCCACTTAATATCCCCTTCATATCATGAACTAAGAAAAGAGCGTGTTTTGTTATTTTTAAATGTAGTTGTTATATCTCAAATTTAGCATTACTTAATTACAAACTTGTTTTTAAACACCTGCAATAATTTCAGCTTTACAATAGTGGCAAAGCTTAAAGTGAAACCATTATGTTTCATTCAAAAGTCATCATGACTAAATTGAAAATCAAAAAGTATTGTTCAATTGATAAGATGAAAATACTAAAACTTTGGAAAATATGTGTAGGGTTGCCTGAACTGAAGTTGCCTTGTATATACCTAAATTTCAATTAGCCCAGACTTTTACAACCTCACCTCCTCTGTCCTCTCCCAGCCTGATCCCTCCCTCTTAACAGGTGTTATAGGAACAGTACAATAGAAGGACTCTTCTCTAAAAGATAAAGAAAAAACAGGAAGACAGAGGGCAGCAGTCAGCAAAAAATGAAGAGGAAGGCAGAAGGAAAGACAGAAGGGTAAGGCTGAGAGCAACTTGAAAGAAAAAGCAGAGTATTGCTGATTTTATTAAATAAAACAGAAGTATGACATGTCCAAACAAGATGCTTCAAAGCTGATGACAGAAAAAGATGAAGAAATATGGACTTCCTTGCTAAGATAGAGTTGGAACAAATAAAAATTCTCAAGAAGTCTATTTAATGGTCCGATTTTAAAACAAAGGTCATGAGATATCTGGTAATGTTGTGGTTCTCTAGGAAATGAAATATTTTATGGGTTAAAGCTCAATGGGCTGGGCTTTTAAAATTGAAGTTATCCATTATACCTGTATTGTCCAACTCATTTAATATTAAGTGGCAACAAGGACAAACACAAACAACTGATATGAAGTTCATTTTTGTTGCTCAAATTCTCTAAACAAATTTCTGCATATTAAACATAGAAAACTCAGATTCTGTATCAATGTTTCCAGCATAAATTAAAAGAAAGCTGTTACTCTTAAAACAAAAAATAATCTGTTATTTCAAACAAAGTAGGCAGGCAGAACATATGCATTAGGAAACAGAAACTTTAAATACACGCAAATGAAACTGAAAGGAAATTTGTAGAACAACCTTAAAGAAGGACCGGAGCAAGCAAACAGAAGATATTAATGAGCTGGGGCATTAATTGTACCATCTTGGCATTGAAGTTAAGCCCCTGGAACAGCCTTCAGAATCAACAGAAACCCCCGGGCTGAACTGTGATTCCATGCAAGGGGAACCGTGGGCACGGGTGGGATTAATCCCAGGTGTAAAACGGGATGTTTCTGGCACCTGTGAAACGGGACATCACCCATTACTTACCAATGGCCCTTGTAAGAGGGTGGCTAACATTTAACACCAGCAGGTCCCCCGTGCTCGGTGCCTTTCCATGGGAAGCACAACTGCCCTGTCAGGCACGGCACAAGGCATGGCTTGGGGCGCTCCGCAGGCTCCGGAGCCTGCACCCCACCAGAGCTCCCACGGGGAACGGCATGAGGGGGACCTGGGATGCAGCATCCAGAGGCAGCAGTGGTGAGCTGGAGGGCAGGGACACTGGAGGAGACTGGGAGGGTATCCAGAGCAGCAGGGGACAGGGAGGCAAACAGCATGGCGAGAGGAGAGTCTAGGGGCAGGGAGATGGGCCAGCACATGCCATATAAGAAGGCAGACACACAAACAGAACAAAAAGGGTGCTAGACAGGCCCTCCCCAAAGAAGACCTCACATAAATGATTTAAAGATGAAAAATGCTGCTCTATTCCCTGCTGAGAACCCAAACATGTGATGCACTGAACCAGTCTGGATAGGGCTTTGGATTACCCGGTTTAGTGCAAGGTATCCCTTGCCCATGGCATGGGAATAAGATGATCTTTAAGGTCCCTTTCAACCCAAACCATTCAATGATTCTATACTGGACAAAAAGCTGAGCTCAAGATACAGGCTTTCCTCCAGTGCTTTATGTGTATTCTAAACCACATTTTAGTTTAGGCCTAGGTGTACTGCTATTCTCTTCCTTTAAACTACTGTTGGGTCTTATTTTTCTCTCTCTCCTTCCCCACACCAAAATGAAACTACAGAGTGCATAATTAATTTTTCTAACTAGCTGCACTCCATGCTGAGTATCTGAAGCTTCATTATCTGAGAAAATTCTGCCCCAAAGGGGAAAAAATAGAGATACTCAATACACAAAGACTCCTTCTATTCACTTCTTTGAAGGAAGCCTAATAAAATACACATGGTTCAGTTTTCATAAAATGTATACAACAAATATCAATCCTCTTTCCCCCCCTTGTTCCTCCTACATTTCTTGGAAGATGTCCTTTTAACACAGTTTTTTAAAGCATGTCTCAGAGGTCCTAGGACAGTTTATTTCCCTTGATGTCATAATACTGAACTGGTACATAGCCCAAGGACAAGCAATTACAAAGAGGGGACAGTTTCTAGGAAAGAGGTAAAAAAAATTTCATGTTTTGAACTGTTTGATATAATAGATATTTATATCAATCATACTGTATGCTCTTAACTTCTTCGGTGAAATCCTACCAAAATTACAGCTTTGCTATGGAGATTTTTTTATCATTATGTTGATCTAGAAGTATAAAGGCAGTGATGCTGAGTGAAGAATCTGTGTTTGCATGATTTAAAAGTAAGGACTGCACAGGAAGAGAGTAGTTAAGACGTAGATTTTACATACTGGGTCTTCAGTGGACTGATTTGGGTTCATGGATACATAATTCTCTTCACTGTCGTGCGAGTCACTGCTGGAAGTTGTGCTATGAACTGAATCCGGTCTGGGAGACACGGGAAACCTGGAGGAGCTAATTACCAGGAATTATTTTACAAACAATACATCTCGAATATCTTAAACCTCCTGGTAAACAACAAAAAATAAGCATATTAGAGCTGAAATTTTCATTCAAGTTTACTAGAGTGTCACATTTTTTGGTTATACACAGTCCCTTATATTTAATAGCACAAAATAAATATTCACACAGACACACTTTATTTCAATGCACAGATACACACACACATATACACACACTTCAAAAGGAAACTTCAAGCTATACACAAGCTGAAAGTATGATACAGATGTACACACATTTATTAACACTTCAGTCAACAAAAATGATTAATCTGAATGAGGAAAAGCCAAGAAACTTACTCTCGTGCAAAGCTTCTGGTGATAGGAGATCTAACTGGGGCTTGTAATTCTTCCCATTCAGGCAGAGGTTTTATTTCTAGTGGAGCTGGTTTCGCTATGTAAGAAAGAGAAAATCTTAAAGCACAGAACCTTCCTAAACAAACTTAAATTTAATAGCTTTTCACAGCCTAAATACAGAAAACCCCTCCATCTTTTAAATCATAAATAGTAGTAAGGAAAAGGAGACACTGTTCCATTTTCAGAAAGACATACTAACTTATGCTTTTAATCTTTCCAGGTAATGAAAAGAAATATCATTAAAAAAACACCTAAAATATAAAATTTAAAAAGCCCACTGCAATTTAAGAATTTTGCAGCATATACTTGTACATAGTAATTCTGTTTTGAAAAGAGATTCTGAAAGTGGCAGCATCATGTTCTGTCCTTACTCTGCCTTGTTGAGCTGACAAGCCCAGGACAGGGCTGATGGGCTGTTTCAGCAGAGCCAACTCTGGGTACTTTTCTTGGCTCAGGGACAGTTGTTATTATGCAATCTCTGCCCTCACTGTGTACATGTGCCCTTGCTGGTGAGGTTTCACAGCTCCAAGTGTGGGCAGAACCTGCAGCTAAGACTAAGTCTGCAAAAGCGAGAAATGAGCCAACACAGGAAAAGCCTGGCTCACTTCAGTGCTCATCCACAGTTGAGCAGAGCAATGTGCCACTCATGACATCTTGTGCCACTCATGACAGCTAGTACTGTTCTCAAAAAAAGTGCCAGTTTTAAATTCCATTTTCAGAACAGAACCACGAATAGTCTGTTTGTTAGAAACACATTATCTCTCCCTCCGGCTTGTGTATCTCACCCCTCCTAAACATTAGACAAAAAAACCAAAATATCAAAAGACTTGTGGGGAAAAAAAATATCACAGAGTCAAACTGCTGTCAACTTTATCCTCCCTAAAGCTGTTTTCAGAAAACAAAATACAACATCATTATAACAACAGTCCTTTCTCTCCTTGCCCTCCCTTCCCACCATGACTTTTCTGTCTCTTGGCAGGTTTAATAAGATCAAGTGTCAGACATGTAGTGACAGAACTGAACGTGACATGGGCAAGATGATACTAAAGCACGACTGACACAAAAAATGATCAGCTTGGCTCAATTCCTCTGTAAAGGTCTGAGACTCCCTGGCAGGGATAAATGGTGGGCAAGATACTGCTGCAGCAGAGGCAGAGCCAGGACGTTGTCCAAAGCCCACTAAGAAAAGCAGAAATATTTCATCCAATTGCAATGGTCTTTAAACATCAAAGGTAATAATCAGTGATATTTCTGTGAGATTTTTAACATTATCTTCTCTACTTCTCATTACTATATAAGGCACCAACTCAGCACCTTCAATAAAGCCCATCAAATTAATTGCAATCATTGTTAAGGTGCATAAATAGATGTCTGTACTAGTATATGGTCAGAGGACCAATATTTTGCTTCATTTCAGGAGACCTAAGTGAACTGTGATTTCAGGTTGTTGCCTAACAAAAGTTATTTCAAGTAACTTGCAAGTTACTATGTACAATTTACACGTTATTATATACTTGCTTCTAAATCAACAGACAAAAGTCAACCCAAATATGAACAGCTACAACTTAAGAGATCAGAACACCCGTATTAATATCAAGTAAAAGTTTCTATGCACTGTTCAAGCCAGAAAGTCTTTAATTCCTTATACAGGAAACTGGTTGCATGGCACAGAAAATGAATCCATGACCTTAGACTATAACAGAAGTAAAAAGAATATACCAGAGTTAAAGTTATTCTAAAATAACAATTTTCTTAAATTTTGCTTCACTTATTTTTATAAAGCTCCATATACATACAGTGCTAAAGTACATACCCTTTCTTCTTGTAGTAAAGTCACCTATGGTTTGTGAATCAGTTCGCTCTAAACCATGTGGTTTAGGTCTTAAAATTTTAGGACTTTGACCTAATTGGCAAAAAGAAGACTCTCTTAATAATATTCTATTTGTAAGTGGAAAACTGGAATTTTGTAAATAAACACCACAACCCCCTGCAAAAAGGTTAATGCCACAAGCATAAGCAAGCTGCTGAAGGAGCTTTTACAGTCTAGCTGGGGCTCACACTAAGGGCTTAAGCACCAAACCAGAAACAAAGAAAATACTGCATGCAAGTAATAAATATATTGGAGGCAAGCGTAAAAGGTGTACAAAAAGGCTAAAAAGTGTATCAACAAATATTGTAACTGATCATTACTACTAACTGGTTTCATTAAAAAAATAATTAAAATCCATACTTGGGGAATATCTAGCATGAAAGGCGAACAGTCATTTTTCAGATGCAAGTTGAAGCACCCTCAGAGAAATTAAATCCTCCTTAGTCACAAAATTACTTTGGAAATAATGACTCTTGGGAGTTCTTCTGTCCACTGTGCATCTCCAAGGATCTTTTTCCACGGTGTATTTGTTAAACTTGTTCCTCAGAGGTCTCCATCTGTCTGTACCAAAACCCACCACTCTGACCCTGCAGACACAGTGGGATTTTCTTCCCAAGTTTCCACCCTGCATACTGTCCCCCTCCCACCAAGGCACAACCCAACCTCCACCACAAATGACCCTGGCATGAAAATATCAATCATCTCCCTACAGACAGCAATGCAAACCCCCTCCCAACACGGATGTTCTTCAGCCAACTTGACCAAACTGCAGGTGCTTCAGGTCACACTGTTTTAAACGTGATCAATAACGTGTAATAGCCCTGAGCTTTCATTAAAGTCTATCTGACAAAGTGTTAATATTAAAAAAGGCAAGTGCCTTGAAGTGGTACACCAGGAAGCCATATGAATAAACCAAATGAAAAGTTTAAGTCTGATTATGTTAGAAAGCTGCCCTACAGCACAAAATGGAAAAGGACTGGTACAGACTCAGGTGTGGGCTGGTACTACCAGCAATGGGTGAGAATGCTTTGTGAAAAATAAACTTGGCAACAAACACCAGAAGTTTGCAAATCTCTACCCCAAGGGTTTTGCATATGAAGTGCTCTATTACTGTTATCACTGAAGTATTGGGAATAATCAAGTAACAACAAGAAAGGTAAACACAGAGGTTTTGTACTGTGTCTTAACTTCTACACAGGGCTTCTGAGAGACCATGCAGGTAAGATAAAATTTATTTATTCACTAGTAGTGCTGCATAGCAACTTCCTTAAAAAGAAAAGGACACGAAATTATTTTGACACAGAAACTTCTTTTCCAATTTCAAAATCAGATGCTCCCTTAAGTGGCTCAACGTGCTGATGAAAAGGGTGAGCAGTTGGGCAATGCTGACCGAAGACACAGATTGTGAAGTGGAACATGAAGTATTTCTGACTGGAGCCAAGTGTAAAGCACGAGCCAACACGCTGGTGTACTCAATTCTGAGCTGATCCAATATTCCCAAGTCCCTTGCCTATAACTCTCTGATGAAAGCCTGCCTATATAAAAAGACAAGGATCTTAAAATTGATTGAACAAATGTTCAAATTCAAACACCTTTTATTAAGGACAATTTGATACTGAACATCATTACCTGATCATAATAATTTTGTATTTCACAGTTTTATAATCTGATTTCAAAGATAGCTGGCCCAATACAACTCAAGTTAATATGCAGTGACTTAGAAACACAGATCGTAAGCACAGTGAGAAAACTAGCAGAGGTAACAGAGTTAATGAAATTATTTAACCAGTGTGCACTTTATAACCTCTGCTCTTATAACCAAACAGAAGTGCCTGAAACCCATAATACAGAGATAAGCTCAAGGAACTCAGGGTTGTGACTAATTATTTCTACTTCTGTTAATGATGCTACGTGGTCTCTTGCAGCCCGCCTTCCTGAACTGGGATTAGCCACCATTTGTAAAACATGGATATTATGTAACTGCCTGCTTCACACTGAATTTAGCACTTACAAACCACTCTGAGATTTTCAGAAGAGCTGTATAAATAAGTGCAGGTCTCTTTAATACTTCTACATCAGACAAGAACATACAAAACTCAGTGAGCTTTCATCTCTTGCTGCTGGAAGACTGTTCAGCCTCAATAAACTTGGTGGCAAAACAGCTTGCTGCTACCAACCAGCCAGGATAATGCAATTCCTCGAGTTTAATGTGTCACAGAGAATTAAAATATTTGTGCAGGGTGTTTTCTTTTTCCTCTCTACAAAACAAAAAACCAAAATGCCTAATCTGTAGTGAGGAGCTTATACTGTGCAACAGGAAAGACCTGACACGAAGCAAAGGAAAATAGGAGTGGAAGATCAAAATCACAAATCTGAGGTTACGTATTTGTGTAAGCACAGAATTCTTTCACCCTGTTTTGTCCACTTAAGAAGATAAAGTGTCACGAGCCAGGGCACTGAAAGCCCTTGATAATATCCCTTACTGCCTTCAAAAGACAATTCTCCCCAAGAGCACATCCCTGTATCTCTGAAAAGCAACGAACTGAATAAAATATGGAGGGGAAAGTGTTTCCCACCTGTACAGCAGACTGGTCTCCCACATCTGTTCTATCCACAAATAACCACTAAAGGTAAAGTGTCACAGGGCTGTGTTTCAAATCAGTGTAGTGACAGCAGGGCTCTATGGAGAACCTGGCTCCATACAGCATTCCAACGCCAGGAATACTGAGGAACACATTTCCTGTGGTTCCCACATGCCCAGATGTACCTCAGCTCACAAAAGACAATACTTCTAACTTACACACCTTATTCTGGGAAAGATAAATCTGGGTAAAGGAAGAAAAAAAAAAAAAGGGTTTCGTTTATGCAATTTTGTTTTTTTTTTTCTAACTGAAAAGGAAATAAATGTTGTAACACCACTGGATGCAAACCTACAAGGGAAAAAAAATACCCAAATAAATTATGTCAACTGAAACCAACCAAACAAGAAGTGAAAATTAGATGTTTTCACTGTTCAGTCAAGTCACCACCTGTGAAATGCAAAATGCTACAGCCAGGAGAGAGAAGCTCAGCTTCTGCACGTTCTATCAGACGGTACAAGGGCACTCTGAGCTGAAAAATCACTAATGAAGTCTATTTTTCTAACAAACGGCTGCTTGTACAAACTGCCAGGCAGAGCAGGCGATTGTGGCTGTGGCACCGGAGTGCACTCAGACGCACGAATTCTGCTCCTGGCATTTGGGGCACGTCAATGCTGCCTTTGTCTGTGAAGTCACCAGGAGGAGAGTCCATTTCACATGTCTGAGATTGTTTCAAACAACGTTTTAAACTGAAAAACCTTTTTGGTTTTTGCATTGGCTCTTCTTGTTTTCCATAAAACACTTGGAATATAATACTGGGAGGGGAAAAAGTGGTCCCACTGCAGCAAATTCCTGCATCAGTGTAGGTGGGTCCTAATGTTTTTGGTTTTGAGGACATAATGCTGAAGATATTAATTTGTTCTCAGGCTATTGCCTTGAAACACCAGAACTCAACATGATTTCTGTTCAGGACACTTCTTTCCTGACTGGAAGCTCCATGGCTTGCTGGCAAGGGATTTCATGTCAGGAAATTGCAAACATCCTCACAAAAGGAGGCCAACTCTTCTATTTAAATATCAGCTATTTAGGGCTTAAAATTTTAAGATAAATATCCTAATGTGACATAAAATTTGAGAAATGCATGATCTGGTAATGCTGTTTCCTGGCCAACAGGACTAATCCTCATGAGACAAGGAGATCAGACATAGGAATGCTAGAGCAGTGCTGTGCTTCGGATAGGAGGGGGAGAGCAAAAGGAAAAACCAGCCACAGAAGTGCCCTGCATCCACACAAGAGTACTTTCAGAGAGAAATAACTAACAGCAGTTTCTTGTTTCCATTAAAAAAATACACATCTTTCCCCCTTTTCCTTGTAATTAGAGGAAACTGACATTTGTACTGAGGTCCAAGAATTTCCATACTCAGAATCACTGTAGATATTTCCTTGAAAAGCAAGCCTGAAAATCACTGTCTTACTCCCACAGGGTTTATTTATTATTTGGTTTTCAATTCTGCAGAATAAAATCCTGCTTTCCTTCTCTTCCTCTTCCTCACCCCAGTGAACTCTGATTCCAGGGTACCTGGTCCTCAACACAGAGCTCTACAAATATCCCGAATTTGCTTTTTCATGTCTGTTTTTTTAAGACTGTTTCCTGCCAAGGTACTTCTAATTAGAAACATGTATTTAGTTATACAACATTCAGATGGATTTCCATACTAGTATCCACCAACAAATAGGGATATTGATAATGTGCTTTGCTCTGGTTGGTGATAAGACATGGATGCTGATAATTGATAGTCTCATTAGGACAATAAAAACAAACTGAAATCAACTTATTCTTCAATGCTATGAAATACAAAAAGCAGTCACATAAAGAGAGGCTCTCCAGTCTTCTTACACATCTCCTCAAAACAACTTTTTACAGACAACTGGTACTTTGAATGCTCCAGAAATTATGAATTGAAAAAAAAATATCTGATTATGAAGAAGTCCAACTGGATCTGACAGCTAAGGTTCACTGGTATTCCTAAAATATTTGCCAAATGCCAAAAACTATTCAGAGAATACCAAAGCTATTAATCATCAAAATACTATTTGACTGCTCTAATTTGTGAGTAACTCTACATGTTTGTATTTTAAAAGCCCCTAAAGCATGATGAACTAAAAGCATTCAATAACAAAGACGGTTTAAAAATCAAAGTACAGTGTTGTGGAGTGTTTATTGATTAGCAGTTTAATGCTGCACTAAGATTCATGAAGTCCAAGTGACTTCAAAAACAAAACACAGAAAAAAACCCAGAATTTAAATTATTCACTGGAAAAGTAAAGCTTAACATTAAGCCTATTAAAAACCAATGGAATAGCACGACAATGTGTGCATCAAAAGCTGTGTTTCCTTGAAAAAGGTGATAAGGACACAGCAAAGAAGAGAAAACTTCTATGAAGAGAAATAAAAATAGGGTATAATTACCCATGTTCCCTTGTTCCTGCTCTACCTCATATCTTTGGAGTTTAGAACTACCTAAAAAAAAAAATAAAATAAATCCTGAACCTGAATCCCTATCCTAAAAATTCCTAGCACTAGTATCAGAGCAAGTATTGCAGTTTGACTTTAGAAAAGTGGTATGTTTAATTTTGTCACAGCCATTGTGTCCAGCAAAACACAGCTTCCTCTGCAGCTGTGATGCAGCCATCCAAATGAAGTCTTTATTGAAATTATTTGTTGTTTCATAGTTTTGGAAGACAAATCACAGCTGCAAGTTAAGGACTGGTGCATCGCAGCAAGGAGTTATGTAAACTTCATTTAAAGCCATTAAGTAAAAACTAGACTTGTACAAGTAAATTAGTAAAGGCATGGAGGAAGTGTAATTTTCAGCTAAATGGGAGCTTGTGGAGGATCAAAGAGGGAAAAAAAAAAAAAACACAATAAATTTGTATTCAACTTGCTTTAGGAATTCTGAGGAAGCACCAAAACATCCCCCAAAAGCTTAATTTTTTAAAATTCCTAAGTGAAATGAACAAGGGGTGTAGCTTCCAAGAGAGAATAGAAGATTAAATGCATGGATTTCTTAAAAGAAAAATGAGCAATACTTCTGTATAGAAAAGTCATCACAAAAATTACAGTTTCTTTTTCAACAGATCTTTAGTTCAGTTCTTGCTGCTGATTGAAATCACCATTCTCATTTATTCAATGCCTACTCATCCAAAAGCCTCAGAATGTAAGCGAACCTTTATTAGAGAATATGCAAGACAATGATGATTGTGTAGAGCAATGCAGTGTTTCCAGCTCCTAATTATTATTATTTTTAAAGAATTGCCGGCTCCTGTTGTCACAAACGCTGTAAGTGTTTCTCTGAAGTTTTATTTAAGGATGGCGTGGTGCTCCTGCTGTATCAGGACATGGAATATGTTCACAGTGTCCAAATATTTACATGTTTGAGTGTCTAACAAGGAAACTGTCCATCAGGTTATTTATAGTTACCTTCATGATTAATGAGGATTCTTAATTTCCTTAACGACCACCTACTTTGCCAGGGATTTGTAGAGCACCATGCTCCACTGCAACAATGGGAGATTATTCCAGTCATCCAGAAGCATCACAGAGAGTCCTACAGGGACCAGAATGTGGCAGGTGCTTCCTGCCACGGGAAAGCTCTGTACACAATTACCTTTTCAATGTGGGACTGGGCTCTTTTATAAAGAAAAATGGAATTCTCTGTGAAGTTAATCCATTTGGGAGATGCTCATGAGGAGTGGTGGCAAAGACACAGCCACATTTGTAGAAGCAATTCACATATTTGTGGCTTAACCACACAAATTATGTGTTTTAACGTCTTAAATGAGAAAAAAACTATGAGAAAAACAACCAGATAAAATTTTAAAGATTTTTAAAAACAATCTCAATTTCCAACTCCGTAAGAATTTTCTTCCTCTCCCTTGGTTTCTTTTATTTGTTTGTTTTCTTGTTTTCAAGCTGCAGCTGGGTATTTTCTTGGCATGAAAAGAAATGTGTGCATCACTCACTGTCTCTAAATCCAAGTTTACCACATGCTGGGCTGAAAATTACCAGGGCCAAGCAAGTCTCTTTGAAAGGCAATCATGTGGACTTACATTGTAGGAAGCCCCTCAGATTAAATGCTGATATGTTTTTGTTGAAATATAAACCTTTTTTTTTAAAAAAGTTAAAAAGCACTACACTATTGGTTATTTTGCAATCAGCAAAATAATCTGTGCCATCCAACTTGAAGCTAGGACTGAAAATCTTGTTCAAAATTTGGACACATTGAGTTGCTATTCAAGACAAATGGAGCAGAGTCCAGTACCGTACTGTAAGCTGGGAGTCCTAAACTCTGTAATGCCTCTGTCAGCAATATGCTGAGTGATCCTGAGGGCAGTGTTCTATCTCAGCTCCCCATGACCCTGAACTAGGACGTGTGCTAAATGGAACTCTCTCAGAAAGTGCTTTTCAGTATTATCGATCAAAAACTTTACAAAAATGCTATTTATATGCATTCATTCATGCATTACATTCACATATTATATTCAAATGAATGAGGTTTAACTTTTGATTTTCATTCCATCACGGTCATGAATTGTTAATTCAGCCATATGCTCACTGCTCTTACGTTTCTTTTCAGAACCTTAGAAAACACACTTTGGTAGAAACGTGCTATGACACAGAAAAAAGAAGTTACTGATTAAGTGTTAAGTTGGGCATCAAACAGATTTTGAAGAAGTAAATTCCACCATCAACAATTCCATTGTTGACTTCACACTTTGATTCAGATATTGAAAAACTGCGTTTTATCAGTCAAGATGAAAAGCACACATTTCTTAAGAGATTTCAGCCTTACAGAGGGGATAATGTCACATAGCTACAAGGACTCCTTCTGGACAGCTCCTGAACAGTTATTTAAAAAAAAACAAAAAAACCAAAAAAAACTGTTTCTGTAGTTGTTTGCTCTCAAAGTCTTGCTTTAAGATGAGCTACCCCTCTGCCCTTGCCACGGAAACAAATCCTGGGGCAGGAGGGGTTCACTGTCACGCCCAGAGGCCCACAGACACCCCCAACTCTCAAATGCTGCATCACTCAAATGCTTCCCCCTGACCCACATAAAACAATTCATACCTTTTTAATTTTTTTTTTGACCACTAACTTTTCCCTTGAAAAGAGAACCTGGTTGTTTTTTGCTGCCTTGCCTGTCTAGGGAGCCTTCCATTACCTCACTGCATTTGGGCACCTCTAATTCTACTGCTCCTTCTTGGACAAACAGTATTTAGAGGAAGGCATGTCACCATCACAGCAAATGTCACAACTGCTCCATGATAGAACCAGTCACTGTCTTCGAACAATTCAGAGGGTAAGACCCAGCTGCATAGGTGGATTAAATATTTCTTCGGCTTGAAGCCTTTTGCCAGCAAACACACTTCCACTTTAGCATCAGGACTACATGCAACTGTGGCAAGCTAAAACAACCAAAAAGCAGGAATACGAAAATCTACATAGCCAAGGGTTCTATGTAACTAAAGAAACAGCACCCTGAAAAAAAATAAATTAAAAAAGAGATTTTTTTTTTTCATTCAGTTCCAGGTGAACACAGAAAAGCACCTGCCAAACATTCTCCATTTTGTCCCAAGCAATACATCACTTACCTCTTGGTGTGCTCCTCTAAAGAAAAACTAAAGTGCTTTGATTCAAGTTATTAGGGCAGGAAGCCAACACCATGTTTTGGAACTACTTTCAAGACTTCCAGAAAGTACTAGAAGCTCCCCATATTTAAAGAAGCAGCTGTGTGCTAGCGAAATGAAACTACATGAATCTGTATTGTAATCTCAAGGCTATAGATATTTTTATTCATCATTATTTTTTAACCCATTTTCTAAAACAAAGCTCTCCTAGAGACCAGTGGAAAAAGAAACAGGCTGGAGAGATCAAAGAGCCTAAGGCTCTCACAGCTGGGCTGCACAAGTCCTCAGAAGAATGTGCACATACTTTAGGGAATTTTAGATCTATTACCTACATTTAGTTTACCTATGTCACAATCACTTTCTATATACTGCTATATAATTGTAACTATTCTTAACGATTTGGAGAGTATTAATGATCTGATAAATTATCCTGAGTGTCAGTTGCTTATATCAGAGCTGTGAAGACCTTACATGGTGCAGTCACTACAGCTGATGGACAGACTGCCAGATCCTTGCTGCCTGACACGTTATTCTTCACAGACAGCACAACCAGAAGGGAGTGAGTCTCTGTTTCATCTCAGGCTGGCAAAACTGAACATCAAAGGGGAGAGCAGAGGCACTGCCACCACAGAGCCCTCCATTTTCTACCCTTGTCGAGCAATACTGCCTATGAGCAGCAAGCCCTTGAAACCAAAGGAAAACAGAGGAGATGCTAAACACATACATTTGACAACAAAAAGAAGTGTATCCTTTCTTTGTGTGCTGTTTTCACTGCATTATTTCTTTGTCAAAAGTATTTTTAGCACTGGATGTAACAAACCTCCCTGGCTCACAAAAACATGACTGAGCTAAAGCTAACGCTCATGTGAAAGGTGTTGGTGGTATTTCTCATAGCTACCAAAAGGCTTGGAAGCAGTGCAAACACTGTTTCTGCAGCAACCTGTAACCACTAAAAAAAAAAAATAGAGCAGCTTCTTCTGACAGAACATGAGATGTGCCCTCATAACCTTACCCCCAACACACCTGATCTCTGAAATGTTTTAGAGACCATCTTGTGGAGAGGCTCCAGTGATCTTCCAACAGAAGTTCTTGAACCAAGGGCATATTAATTCCCCTCAACATTTTAAGGAGCAATAGCCAGGAGGTAAATATTGCATGTTTCATTTCCTCCCTTTCTGTGTCTGCCAAAGATTTATTGAACACAGAGGCCTACTTGACACTTTCTATGCACTAATTTGTAGCAGAAGAGCATTGCAGTACATTTACATAAGCAGAAACAACCTGGTAACAGAAGCCGCTACAAGAACTTGAAAGCTGAAAAAGCAACAAAGAAGAATATAAAGCACGGACTTGTTTTAGTTAGGTAAAGGTCCACTTAAACAAGAGCTTTATCTAACTTAGTTCAGAGGAACTTACACTTTTATTTTCCCAAAGATATATCTGGAAGGAGTTACTTATGTGGAGATCTCAGCTACTGAAATGGGAATTTATCACCGTTCTGATGTGTCAACAGATCTGCTCTTCACAACAATGAAAAACTCGCAGTGGTACATTTTGATAAAATTAGAGTGAGGCAGTGTGTGTATGTTACTAAGATCAAACCCTCATAAATCAGAATTGTTACCATTCTTGGCAGCTCAAGGTCTTCACAAAACTTTGTTTTCACCCCCTAAGCATTTACTATACAATATTTACTTCTAGGGACAGTTTTTCTTTAAAATCACTTTATCTGTAAATTATATTAAACAATCCTATTATTTTTACAGTGATAACATCTTCCAAAAGTCTACAGGCAAAAATTTCAGCCAGTCACTCTACACTCATTAAGAGGTACGTTAGCACATCTGAAAATCCTTCCCCTGGAGTTAGCTATGTCTTTCTAGCTGTAAAGCATTTGAGGACGGGAGCAAAGCAGGAGCCTTACATGCCACTTTTAGAATGTGAAACACTAATTTAGTTCCAAAAAGAGAGATGCAAGAGAAACGATGCTGCCCCAGCAGATATCTGTGCGGCGGCTTTGCACTGCCAACAGCAAAAGTGAGATGCTTTTCAACACAGATATTTATTACTTTTGAAAGTCAAACATTTTATCAGTAAAATACACAAACTGGCCTGTCTGGGAAAATATTTTAAATCAGTTCAGTTCAGTTTATTTTGAGAATGTTTTCCAGTATCAGATTTCATCAGTCTGTTCCTGTCCAGTATTTCTTAAGAATTAAGCAAAACTGCTGTCTGGTAACACAGAAACAATTAGACACAAGCAGAGAGCCAAAGGTCCTAAAAACGGCCATGCCTCACTTTTTGAAGATGGACAGGCAGAATGAGATGTGGTGCTTTCCGTTTCACACAGCTCATCTGTCATAGTGATACTCTCTACTTCCCTTAATTACAGGCTGTTTTCACTTAGTGGTAAAGACACTAATTTAAAGGTTTAGGTAAGTGAATATTTTGGATCTTCTGAATATTTGCCATCACACTTTCCCACAATGAAGTCAGCCATTCTCAATGTAAATACTAATTTTTTCAAGTACATAAGATTAGAAATAGGACTTACTCAAATGCAAAACAGTCCAGACATTGGACCTAACATTCTTTAGGGACTCTTCTACAAGACAGTTAGTTATCTTGTCTCAAAAACTTAGTAGGGAAACAAGCTCTTTAAGCATTTGCCTGTATTTCTAGTAAGATGGCTGATAAAACATTTTAGACAAATTGGAAGATCCAAGCTATTTATTAGTGATTCTCTATGTAAGTATCTCTTACAGACGCCTTGCAACCCTATCTTCTTGGTTGCTTAAGAACACTGATCACCCAAATAATCCTTATTTTAAGGAAAAATAAACACATTATGCACCAGATTTAAGAGATTAAATTTTTAGGATAGATTCAAAGGGGCCCTCTAAATTGAGCATGTGTACTCATCCTGTACCAAGCATTGTTATGGCTATAAATTTGTATACTACCCAATGCCTTGTGTTCTCTCTCTGCATCAGGAGTGTCTTCTGTACATAAGGACACACTTCTGAATGTTAGGAATTCAGTGACATTTTTTTCATTAGTAACTACCGCAATAAAATCTAAACCTGTGCTGTTATTTGGCATTGTTCTTGTGATGTTTTAATAAGGTTAAAAATAATCCTAAGGCCCCTTTATGTTTTGGTTATCTCATAGGACAAAAATTATTCCTAAAAACATGATCATTTTCCACTAATCAGAAGTTGAGAGAGCCATGTTGTTTTCTTAGGTGACAAAATTTAGCTTCTCTTGGACATTTTCCTCACCTTTTCTGTCAGGTTTGAGGTTCCGATCCACTGGCGGTGGCTCACATTCTGCAGCAGGTACCGACCGTCTGGGAGGGGTCTTTGGGCTGGACCTGAAACCCATGTGAGCAGGAGGAGGGACTTGCTTTCCAAATAATGGAAAATCAAACGTGCCTGGTATCATTGGTACATAGTTTGTTTCCTGGATGGGTTCAGTGAAGCTGCTGGAATGCTGTCGTGGAGGAGAGTTGGGATTCATTGGGACATAATTTTCATCTAGTTCTTCACTTGAAACACTTCCCACTGTCAACATGCTTCTGTTTTTCTAGAATTAACATATATTTCCTTTAACAAAATAAGTTATGCAATCAGCTGTGAATCATATGAGTCTTTTAACCTAATCTACTCAGATTAATGTATTCTATTGAAACTGAAAAATCACAAACACTGCACAGCTTGCTTTCTTACACAGGAACAAAGAGCATTCAAGCACTGTCAGTGTTGCCTCTCATCACATCAAGCCATACTTACAAAGTGGTTATGGAAGCCCTCCAATGAATTAGATCTGTCATTCGGAAACGTTCGTGGAATATCATAACAGTCTTGAGAACTAATTTCTAAAGAAACAAGAAGAGAAAGTGGCTATTTATCACCCCTGTTCCTGTCACTTGGCACAGGCATCCAGTCTTTTGTTATTTACTGTCTGCTTCTGAGAGCACATAAGCACCCCTCCTGAAGCTGTGGCCCCTAGATTTATCCATATTTGAGAGGACTGTGTTCACAAACAACCTTAGCACTCATTAGTCACAACTTGAAGATCTTATAGCGGTGTTTTTCCATGGCTAGAAAAGAGAAATGAATTTTTGATTTTAAAGAAGCAGCAGAGTCTACCTTTCAATTGAGCAGGTGTATGAACTTAGTGCCAGGGAGAATCTGGGCCCTCATGAAAAACCTATTCTAAAATAAACAATCAGCAGATGTAGTTTAAGGTCTGGAGAAAGGTTTTCCGATTTATGTCCTTGGCTTGGAAAGTGCTGATTCAACAGGATCCCATCTGTTGCAGGAACAGGTGAATCCCTTCTCTCAGCTCCCCAGTGTGCTCTCCAGGGGCTTTCAGTTGGAATGAACTGCTGCAGAACCAAAGATCCCTTCCTTTTCAGAGTCCTGGCTCTTGGCAGTCCCCATAAGAAGGTCCTCAGATGCGAGGCTGGTTCTTTGTTGGACAGGGGTCTTTGTGAGATGCCTGGCTCCCAGGTGCTGCTCATCCATGCAGGCAGCAGGCTGCCTTACTCTGTGGCAGGGATGCCCCTCCTCACGATGCCAGCACAGAAACTGGCCAAACTCGGGTTTATCCCCATCTTGCCCTGAAAAAAAGCTCTGAAGTTTTTTCAAGATTTCTACCACAGAGGAAAAATAAACAACTCTGCTGTTAAGTACCAAATTTAAACAGTGCTTTCAGCACGACTACTTTCTCTGAGGCAATCTCAGCTTCAGTGTAGGAATACTCACCTATAAACTCAGCAAAATGAGAGAAAATAAGCAAAGCAAACAGGGATCTTTCATAGTGTTACTTTGTAATTTTAAAACACTAATAACCACCAATATTTTATACTCAGTCTACAAAATGAATGAGAAATAGAACAATGCTATCTGAGCATCTGTATGATCACATCCATTCTGTATCCTGACTTCTCTAAAAGCCTTGTATTCATCCCTCATTTCAAACAATTCTCCTTTAAAATCACCCCTAACATTAGTATCAAATTTAACCAGTATAAAATTTCACTTTGAAAACAGCACTGTAATACCCACCTGCTTCAGAAACCTGAAAGAGAATTTAACCCTTAGCCCAAGAGTGGTTAAAAGGACAAGGCAGCGCATCTGGAGTACCAACATTTAGGTGGCCACAAGGAACAACTTCAATTTTACTTAAAAACTGCAGTAAGCATATCTGCCACAAGGGCAGAAAGAAAGGCTGGTGGCAATGATCACCAGATTAGGGTTGATATCAGCTCTGGGTATACACACTGAAACACTTTGAGCTTCTGTACATTGGACCACGCTTCACTAACCTCACTTTGGTCATTCTGAACGACTGAAAAAGGCAGTATTGAATTCAGTTATATGAGCTTATTACCAAATAAATATGTCTAGATCTTCAAATATTTTTAGCCAAAGCTGTTTTGATGGTTTCCTTTAAAAACCCCCTTTCCTCTCACACATTTTGAACACTGTGAACACAGAGCACTTTGTGAGGGGCTAAACGCTTGTTCCTACAGGCTAGAAACGCCCCTCAGATCGTTCAGCCCATTGGCATCACTTACATCACTTAATTCAACACAAAAATCCCGCAGGATAGCGCATGGAATGCTGACCTTTCCGGAAGACATTCAAATCTCCAGTTGAAATGGTGTTGCTGCGCGAGGGCGGCGCTCCTGCGCTGGGGATGCAGTAACTGCTGTCAGTGTCTGAGGCAGTGCGACTGATGCTACATGTTTCCACAGGAGATCGATCTGCCGCCTGGTGAGGTTTGGGTGGCCGAGGTGGAGGGATGTCTGGAATAGTCTCCAGTTTTGAAGTCTGAGACAATGTTCCCTCTGGGAAAGTTCGTGGGATCTGATAAGTACCTCCGGGTGTGGGGGGAATGTCATAGCTAATGGAGATGTGCCTCATCTGTGCGTCCAATGACGTTGCTGACGGGGTATTGAAAACATGTTGCTCTCCCTCTGCCTCAGTCCCAGATGGAGACGCCGCCTTGGGCAAAACATCCTGGGAGTAACTCCTAGGCAGGTTGTAGAGGCTGGAGTCTGCCAGTGTCAGCGCGGAGCGGGAAGGCGGGGAGTCGTAGACGCCCTGCTGCGGGAAGAAGCCGTTCACAGCGTGCTTGCTCCCTGATGGAGCAGGGTTTTTGTGGGAGGGCAGGTTATCATTGCAGTCTGTTTCTGAAGAGCTGGATTTTGCAGAGTCAGCATGAGATCTAATGTGAGATTGCGAGATTAGAGCGTTGATGAACACACAAAGAAAAACAAACATTGCAAATCATAAACACAACGTTTATCATATAATCAACTACGTCTACAAGTGTTTTCCAGTTTGTTTGTTTTTTATTTTTTAATTTTTTAAAATGAGATGCAGGAGCTCAACTATTAAACAAACAGTAGTACCAAAGCATCCTAAGTAACCACATTCATACAAATCCATGCATGTGAAATACGTAGCACAACTGTGGAGCTTTACCAACAGCTCCACAACAGGTTGATGTTTCATAAAGCAAGTGATTTTCACAATGCCAATTTGGAGCCCCTTTTGTTTGGGAGCTGGAGGTTTTTTAAATTTTTATTTTTTTAACCCATGCTGCAAACTACCAGCACTTTGCTGGGACTGTTAAATATAAAAATAAGATGCTCAACTCTTTGGTTTACAGTACTTGCTAGTTCTAATCAGTATGAAAAAAATGTTAAGAGGAAAAAATATGACTGCTTGTAACATCCCGAAATGCGTGCCTGAAGTTGTACTGACCATATAAAACTCATTTGAAATACTTAAGGGAAAGAGAAATAAGAGATAAGTTCATAAATAGTAGGAAAATCATATGTTCTTTAAGGGAAAAAAATCCATAGGTTGCATGTACAACAGAGAGCTTTTGTCTTGAATGCAAATGAAGGCAGCGTTATTAGATAAAGCTGCAGAGCCATTTACTTTTGATTTCTTAGGAAATTCTTTTATGAGAACAGCACTCGTTGGTACTGGTGCCAACCACTACCAGTAAACTTACATGGCAAATAACCACATTGCAATCATTTTATCTCCTTTGTGAACCTCCCCAGTTACTGTGCTCTAGGCAGAGAAATTCTGTTATCAGTCTGGCTGCTTGCTTAAATGAAAGTCAAGACAGTGGCAAAATACTGACAGTGGAGGTGTTAGTGGTGTAGTTCAGGCAGTCCACACACTTTTTGATCAAACATACCATGATATTTCCTATTTTCATTACCACAGTACCACCATACCATAGTGTTAATTTATCCATGCATATGTAAATATTTCAGCATGCATGTGTATCAATGAAAACCTGCTATGCAACTCTTATGAAGCTCTATTAAGTGACTGGATCACACAGTTCCAAAACTTTTGAGGAATAAAATACATAAAGAAAGTACACCGACTATCGCAAGAACCATTTCCCCCTTTATTTAACAGGCTCTCCACCTCAAAAGCGATCACAACCAATATTTATTATTCACATTTCATTTGTCACTAAGTTCATATAAAACTTTCTTTCTTAAGGGACAGCTGGATTAATCTCCTGGGGTTCTGGCAACCTGAGGAAAAAGGAGTCCAGTTTAGCTATTCATTTAGGTTCCCTCTCCAGTCATTGGAGAAATGGAGACTGTGTGAAACACAATCTGTTCTTCTTAGATATCCATCTAAACCTGATGAATCACTCCTGAAGTGCCTCTCTGCCAGCTATCAGGGGAACCAACATGATCAGCTTGGAATGGACATCTGCACTCAAGAAAAATATCATTGTCCTCACCAGCTGGTTTTTGTTCTGTTTAACATCAGAGATACAATCATATCAGGACGAGAGGCTTATGACAGTTGTCCCTTCAATTGTATTATCTTTTCCTATCAGCTTCTTTTTTTTTTTTTTTTTGAGATATTTTTCATTAGAAAAAGTACAGTAATTTTGCTACAGTTATTATCTTTAACACAGATTTCAGTTCTGTCTCACTGGTCAGAACTAATTTCTAGGTAACTCTGAACATTAATCTGCATTTAGTTTAATCGACTCCACCCAAAAGAAGATAATTTTCTCTTTCTTTATTCCTGGCGCAACCAAGGAAGTGAAACTTCCTAATTCGTTGTGATGCTGACCATAAACATATATTTCTCTTGTTTGTTAACAGTTTACTCCCTTTGCCTCAGAGCTTCAAAAATTCACGAATGAACCACTGGAAGTTTAAAACACTTGCAAAAGATAGAGCACACAGGACTGAAGGAAATACATGAGGTTACAGAGTGCACAATAAATTGTGAATACTGCGAGCTCAGCCCCTGCTGCAGCTCTTCCTCTTTACTCAAAGGATTGATTCAGGAACTTCTCACTTTCTAGATGTACTCTCCTTGTTCCATGATATCCATTTAGACCAAAATCCCAGAAAAAGTCAAGAGTTTTTCACATGAGCAAATATGGCAAGGATTGGGATCTGTACTTTTTACACTATAAAAATAAAGTGGGCAGTGTAGAGAAGCTGGACACTGACAATCAATTGCAGAACCAAAATTATTAGTTCCAGTTCACTAGGATATACTTTAAAATGAAAAAAAATCTAAAACTACAGGAATAAAACAAACACTGCATTTATCTTACAAACACATGCAGGAATATATAACCAAAGCTCAAAATGCAACAACAGCATATTTACAATGCCAGTGCCTAGGGATTACCCATGAAATCCAAGCAACAAACGCTATCTTTTTAAAATATAGCAGTTTTTCTGGGTCTAAGTGAATGGTGCTTCTTCTTTCTTGACCACAAGCACTTGTGCAAACAGAAGACTTTCAAAAACCATGACACATGAGGAAGCCAGGTCTGTCATTTGCTTAGATGAAGGCAACAACTTACATTTCTCATTACAAGAGGGATGTCCTGATTTATTTCACAATTTTAAAAGTAATCTTTTGGAAGCAACAGCTTAGTCTACTGAAATAGTTTTCAAAATATGAATGGGTTGTCAGCAAACTGATTTTGCATGACTAGAAGTTTGAAGACACTCTGAAACAAAGGAAGAAGTTTATGTCAAAATGAAGACAGGGAATTCAGCCTCTGAAATTTAACTCTTTTCAAAAATCAGCATTAAGCACTGATCACGATAAGAACACCATGTATAGCTCTGAAAATGCACAGTGCATAGTTGACAAGAACAGACTTTACTCCTGGTTTGGCGGTTTTCTTTATGACTTCTGTACTCCAGGAATTAATTTTTCTATTTAGCACAGCTCAATTAAAAAAAAAAAAGAAATCAATTGACTTAAATATTCCATTAACAATTGGTTATTACAGTAAGTATTAGTGGTGTTTACACCTCAGTTTAAAATAATGGCAAAGCTGGATGTTACACAATGATAACTCTTCACTTTAAAAGCAGAGGATGACGATGTCGTGAATTCAGTGTTATCATGTGTGGGCATCACACATGTGCGAATTATGCCAAGCGGCCAAACTGTCCCTTACTCAGTGCTAGGACTGGACATCTTTTTCCACATACCAAGAAATGGAAACTGTATAGCCTGTTGGTCCACAAGGACTGGGCATGAAGGTGCACAGAGATGAGGTGGGGCAGAGAGGGAAGGGGAGCCCAGCAAAAAGCCAGCCTTCAAGTACTAAAACCCACTTGTTGACAGAGACCCAGGAAAAAAGTTTATGAAGTGTTTTAGTCTGAGGGGTAATCATCTCATTTTTGCAAATAAAATATTCAAGCTGGCTTGACCGTGCATCCTTTTCAGCTGATTCTTTTCCCATCTGCAGGAATCAATATGACTGATTAAACAGAGTACTATGAACAAAATGGCAGCAAAACTGCTCTTGTGTGCCAGCAATCTGGGACAGCAAGAGCAAGCATAGAAAAAACAGGATAGACATATAAATAAAAAATAACCAGCCCTCCTTCCAGAAAATGGAAGCCAAAGTTATGTAGTTTTTCTGTTAAAACTCTCAGAACACCATGCAAGACGAGTCTCAAACAAACAATATTTTCAGGCAAGTTAATGGCTCTGGGATTAATTTCTCACACGTGTGCCAAGAATGGCTACTGTTCACTCACTGCAGTGGAATCTTTTTACTTTCAAAGTCTTCTAATAGCAGGTATTCCTGCCCTTCTTCTGAGAGAACTGCTGACCCTTGGCTGCTTCATACACATAGGAAAGATGAGGAAGACATCATTTAGTATTTCAGTACACCTCTCGAATGAGCCAGAACAATGAGGAGTTTGGAAGCAGTGTTTGGCTGCATTTTCTTATCTAGAATCCAAATACAAACCTTAAAATCTCACTAAATGCTACAGTGAAACAATGCTCTTTCTCAAGTCAACAGTGATCAGAGCATAAAACTATTTTAGACAAAATTACAGCGTGATTGTTACAGCTGCAATTGCTGCATCCAAGACATTCTCACAAAACTATGTGGTGCACTCTATGACACTGTAATGAAACATTTAAAAGTTATTTGCTGGTTTGGGAACAATACAATTCTCAAAAATCCCGAAGAGGCAACTCAGATCCTCCCTCTGTGTTTCACAGCCAGAAAAGAACCTCAAAGCCTTGAAATAAAATTCAGTGGTTGCCAGATTACCTGTAAAGTATCATGCAGAATCAGTATAGAAAATGTTCCCTCTGCATATTGGAAACTTTTAAGTCTAAAGGGAAAACATCATAGAGGACATCATTTTAGTGACAGTACCTGGATGTTTAATTACAGCTGTTAAGCCTTGCACTTTACACTAAGTCTGTATAAAGAACACAGATAAATTGTTCCAAGGCTGGAAATTAATAGGAAAATGATGCAGCCATTTAATGTTTTCCTTTGCCTGTAAGGATGTGGATTGGGATAGTGCAAGGAGTGTACTCTTACTGATCACCTTAGTAATGTGCTACACAGATACCCAAAGCTCTAATTCCATAGGAAATATCTATATGCTCTATACTCTGGCCCGAATCCACCAGAATACCTACATTACCAGACATAAAACATAAGCAGTCCTTTTAGGTGGAACTGAAAGTCCAGCACAACTGTTATTCTGAATTTTCATTCTAGTCTTTTTAATGAGAAAACACAGCTATTTAATTACATAAATAAACTAAGCCCATATAATACCGAAGTATGACAATATCTTCAAATATTCCTATAAAATCATCATTTATTTAAATAATCTCTACACTCCCAAAGATTTTGTTCAGTCCTTTCTCAGTTCACTAGGCATTTTATCTCCACTGGACCTTCTGCCTTCCTCAATACCTTCTCCCCTGTGTCACCAGTGTTCCCTGGAGAAATTTTGCTGGCTAATCATGGACTCTATACTTTGCCACATTTTGTGCCCCCTTCCATGGTGTCCTCAGTCTCTACTTAAACCACACATCACACAACCGTGGAAGTCAGGTCAGAAAGTCAATTACACATCCCAAACTTCATAATTCCTTAAAAACACCTTCGTGTTGTGGTGGTAAAACTCTGTTCTGAGCTTGTCCCTTGCAGAAGCAAACAGGCACTCAGACACATTTCTCATGGGCCAGGGTGCTGAAATCCAAGTGAAGATTCCTCTGCCAAGCTGTTCTGCAAGTGATACCAAACTTACCAGCTTTTGGCAGGAACACTGACATACCTCTTGGGCACTATCAGCTTCTAAACGTCTCTAAACACTGAAACCTTCAACAATGGGTTTCCCCTTCTCCTGCACGAGGTTCTGGGGCACACCATGCTGCCTGTAACCTGCACATTCCATACTCTGGGGGAACTGCTGGCTCATTCCCCTGTTTTATAAGGAAGACTGTGAAGGGTGGATACTCTTCTACCACATAATCATCAGCAAATGGAGCAGGAAACTCCTCAGGCACAACAGAGCAAAATAAAGATGCCAAGGGAGCGCAGAGCACATGGCACAGGTAAAACTGGCAAAGCATCAAGGTGTTGATGCAGAAGGCACTGCCACTAAAAGGTATGGCCCTAAGGAAGTATGAGAAACACTCACGAAAACACTGTCAAAGGAAGTTTTCCTTAGCCTTCCATGTACTTGTCTGTAATCACAAAAAGAAAATGAGGCTTTGTTTATTTTTCTGGAAGTACCCCAGCAGATTTTATTTGCAATTACTGCAGAAAAGAAGCTTGCCAGAGGGATTTATAAGGTTCCCCTAGAGAATGCACAGAGTTGGAAGAGACCTCTGGAGATTATCTGCTTCAGCTTTTCCAATTTCTCTAAAGAAACCCTTCAAAATCAGGTGAGGCTCATCAGGAGCTTGTCCAGTCAAGTTCATTTGTGGTTCTTTTAGGTTTTTTTTGAATGATTTTTTTAAAAGAGGAGAGATTTCACTATGTCCCTGGGCAGCCTACTCTAGGAATGGCCACCATGATCCATTCTGGCAAGCCACAGGGATATTTCCCAGGTAGCTACTATGAATATCATATCCTCCTATGCAGGAGGTGCTGTGCATTTATTTAAGTTAGAAGTAGCAGTTGGAGAAATAAATAGAGATTTAAGTTGGTAGAAGTTACAAAATTTTTCCTTAAATTCTCCTTTTGCACGCTTCTCTAGAGAACTGACTGTGTAGCTACTCTTTATTCAGTAAAAAATAAAGCTTATTCGAGCTTGCTTTTCAATAGCTGTTATTTGGAAAAAGTTGAAATTCGGGATATGGAAACTGAGCGGTTTCAGCCTCTGCATTCTTAGTTACTTACACTTCTTACACTTCTTCTTACACTTACTACTGAAGCAAAAAGTTTAATGCATGGAAAGCAAAGAAGGAAAAGTTACAGGCAGCTTCCCCAGGTAGATTACACGCACCCAAATGCTTAACGTCTCGGCAATAAAAAAATGCTTTCATCACAAACGGTCTTGGCCTGTAATACAAGTAAGTGTTATTAAGAACCAAAAGTCACTCACCTCATAGGTTCAGGTTTTTTACTTTGACAGTTTATTAGCAGTAAGTAGTCTTGAGGATCTTCTTGACCAGAGGAAGGCTCCAGAGGGGGAACGTTAATAAGCCGATAGGGAGAAGGAAGGGAAGATTCTGCTTGCATGGAAGGTTGTGAAGTGTTGATGGGCAAGGGTAACTCAGCAGATGGTTGTAAAGAACTAACTGGTGGCTTCACAGCATCTGCAAACACAGAAGCAAAGCACGCTTTATGCAGTGAAGAAATAGTTCTTCAACATTAAGAAAATTATTAACAGAGGATGTGAAAAATCTCAAGTTTTTAGTTCAAAATTTTGAAATTGGCGGACATGAGAACATCTGGATGTTAACACTTGTCTCAGAGTAGTTACATTTATATATCAATCTTTCTATTTTCAAATTGCAATCAATTTCTTAAATAAGCCTTGGAAACAGAGATTCTGCCTTATTTAATGACTTATTTAAGCTCCTTTCTGGTCACACAAAGAACAAAGATGCTGACAGCTGCAGTAATGCAGCTAAAACCACAAATTTGTTGTCCTAATCAAGAGCAGACAAAGGCCCATAAATTATTACTTGAATATGGCAACCTGAGTCAGCACTTGCAAGTATCCATCCCTTTTTCACCAAGGTCAGTTCAACGTTTGGCATTAATCACCAGGCAAGACCTGGCCACTCTCAATATCTGAAAATCAACAGGGAAACTGCTGTTTTTGCAGTGGAAGATCCCTAACAATTACAAAGTTAATGCAAAAGTACAACAGGTAACATGTTCCACTAAGCCCCCTGATTACATACCCTAAGTTGTTATTGTTGTGCAATAAATGAAGCAGTTGTGGTTAGTTTTGGTTTTCTTTTCTTCTTTTGTTTTGGCTTAGTTTGGGTTTCTTCTGGGGTGGTGGGAGACGTCGGGTTTTTTAAAAATAACCTTATCTTTACAATTCTTATCCACTTCCTATTCATGTATATTCTAAAGTAACTTCTTTTTACCTTCCAAATTCATATATCCAGACTATTAAATTATCTGGGAGACTAGAAAATATTGACACCGTCAAGCATTAAACAATCATTTGACTTTTTCATTGTTTTAATGACACATTGACGTAGAACAACATAATTAAGCAAACTATATTCCCCAATGATCAAGGCTCCCTTGTACTTGCAACTCATTGTGCATTGCAATTTGCACATCCCAAGAATGGACGCTGATTATTAGCATTGTTTAAATGAACATATTATTATCCAATGCTCCTGCTCTTGCCAGGCTTAAAGGCCAGGTATGCACTACAAAGCAGCTTCATTCAGCTTCTGCTTCCCAGCACTACCCTGGGAAAAACCAGATGAGCAGCCCAGAACACAGCCCTCCTGCTTCCAGTTCTGTGTACACCAGGTACAAGTGATTTAGACGTGGAAATAGAAATAGCAGCACTCGCTTTGAACTCCCATGGCACCTAAACCGGCTCAGAAATTAAATCCCACCACACCCATGTGGGTGGAAGAAGTCTAGGTGTATGAAAATTCCTCAGCTCAACCTACCTGAAAAGGTAGGATAGCCTAAAAAAAGTTATTATGAAGGGCTGTGGCTGACCTATTCATCAAACCAGCTAGCAGAAGAAGGGAAAAACCAGACTGCATCCAGGGATCATACACATAAAAAGAAATTGATGCACCCAGGTCAGATAAATAATAGTATATAGATGTTTATAATTCATAGAAATCTTCATACATTACATTTCTTGAAACATATATTCCTGAAAATTCCTGACCACGTCCTATGGTTTAGAAAAATGGGGGAAAAAAGATAAAATTCATTATATTAATTGTTCCCTAAAAACTCTTAGTTAAAATAGCCAATATTTACCTAAATACCCTTGTCTTTATAATTCCTACGCACTTCCTATTTCTGTGTAATCTAGAGTCACTTCTTTTTTCCTTTCAAAGACAACAGTAGTTGGATACAAAAGCTACTAAAAATGTAGTTTCTTTTCTACATGCTGAAATATAAAACACAAACAATTTTCTATCATTTAGGAAATCCAAGAGCTTGAAGGAGCCTCTTTGAGGCACCTACTGATGTTTCTTCATTCCCCTAATGCTAAGGTTCAAGAGTAGGAACAGAGAAGCATCCAAATGGACCAACCAGGAAAGCACTTCTTGCTCCTGGAAGAGTGGTAGTGGGACAAAAGACAAGTAGCTCTCTGCTCTGTCCCCTCCAGAACTGAGGAACACAAATTTATGCACCAGTAAGAGTGGGGAAGAAAGGTTTCCTGCCAAATACTTCATTCTTTGACCACACTTGCAGACGAGATCCTCAAGAGCTTCCCTGCACCACAGTCCCCACCCTGTTCCTGGGCCTTGGCTACACACAACCTTCATGTCACTGGAACTGCTCGGTGCCAAGTTCACACGAGGGGAAAAAAGAAATCAAACAGGATATCCCTGGGGCTTCCAGGGAAGATGGGTGTGTCAGGCAGCCCTCATGCAGTCAGGAGAGCCCAACAGGTACACAGTAAGGTGCCTACGTGACCTGACTCAATTAAACACACCAGCATTCCCAGGAAGAGCAGCAAGACTCAAGGGTAACTTTCCAAGGAAAAATAAAATCAAGAATTTTGAAAGAGGACCAACGTATCCACCGAGCCTGATGTACTGCTCCAGCTGCTGGGGCACCCCAAGGCAGAGGCTGCATCCACAGCCTTTGCTGACCAGCCTCGGACACACTGTTCTCTGAATTTCTTCTATTTCTTTTGGTGCCTTTATATTTTTGACCTCTGCTACCATCCTGTGGCAGTCAGGTCCCCACCTTATTACATGTGACATGAAAACCCACTTTCTTTTAAACCCACTGCCTGATTGCTTCACTCGATATCTTTCAGCTCCCATCTTGAGAGAAACAGTGAACAATTGCCTCCTACGCATAATCCCCATTCCCAACTTTACACAACTTTTCACTGAGTTGCTGCTGCTTAATTTTTCCTGGTACAGAAACCATTTCATTGCAGATCTAGTTTCCCTTTATCCTCACCTCTCCTAGGTCTGCTACATTTTTTTTCCTGAGAAGGGAAGCTAACTATTGCATACAAAGCACAAAGAAAAAAATGTCTGGGACACACTTACTGATTTACAAAGACATAACAATGATTCATTCTGTACCTATCCTAACCTTTCCCTTTCAATTGTTACTGAATATTAAAGGTGACGCTGTCCAGCTGTCTGGAAGGTTTATGATCTGTTTTCTGAGCAAGGAATTGGAACCCATTAATGTTAATGGATCATTAGGGACACTTTCATTATGATGAGTTGCCTCATTTATTTTGACACAGATACTCCTTGATAAAATCCCTGATCCTCCTACAGATCTGTGTGGGGTTTGTGTGTGGTTTGGTTGAGATTTTTTTTTCCCCCAGCATATAGAGCATTAACGGTTAAAATACCAACTTTCTGATCTGGAATCCATCCTCATACAGGCATTTTGTATTTGTTAAATCGTGTGGGCTAATCGCTAATTTAAAGAGCAACTGAACTCGGTCTAAAGCAGTTCAGATGTTCTTTATGCATGGATGCCGTTTCAAATTTGACTTTGAGGGAAGCAGTAATGTTAAGCTTTCATCACTGAGCAAATGAAGGCTGTTTGCCTATCTACACCCTCTCAAATATTCTCTTCAGCCATGTACTCCTGAAGCTGATATGAAGGAAACTTTCTCTCCCAGCAGGCTATTATGATTTCAAAGAGTACAATCATCAGCTTGCTCCACTTTGGACTAGCAGATTTTTAGGGAAGGGGTCATCTGCACACCAAAGAGCGTTTTAAGTAATTTGGTTTGTTCCCAGAGCTCAGACACTCGGACTGCTTTGAAATAACTGGGAGCTGGAAAAACAGCCAGAATATTTAACATGCAAATGAGTCTAACAAGAATCCTATTTTGTTTTTATAATTCCTGCATTCAGTACAGCTAGAACAAGCAGCTTTCTCAAAACAGAGCAAGAGTTTTATCTGTTCTTAGTTAGCTTGTTAAGGCTTCATCTTCTCTAGAATTTGTACTCTTTTCTTCATAACCACTTTCACATCGTATAAAATTAATGAGGTAAAAAGAGCATCTTCTGAACAAGAATAATAAAAGGGTCCCCTTTCTTCCTTCTTAGCTACATAAAGCTTCTTTATTCCACAAGTTCCTATATATCTGTGCTTTGTACACAACCTAGAAGATTTGAGTGTGGGAGTTTCCATTTAGGATTGGGTTTGTATTTTGTTTTGTTGTTTCTTTTTTTTTTAAATGAAAGCAAAAATTAAATTGTTTTCCACACTATGATATACAGTCTCTTAATATTCTAATTATGTAAATACTTGAAATGTTCTCATAGTGAACAAAACACAGAGGCCTCATTACAGTAAGCATTTCTTTAAATGTCAAAATTGCAATCAAAGTAAGAAAATGCATTCTTTGCACATTGTAGGTAGAAATATGAAAACAGAAATGGGATTCTCCCATTGCATCAGTGAATCCGCAACAGATGTGCAATGGTGTGATTCTTCTGTTCTTCTGAGAGGTTTCATTCAATCCATTTACTATAGTGCAGGTGTTATTAAAATAACCAGTGTCCAACAAAATAGCAGAGCAATAACTTTGTGCACAAATTTACAGATAGAATAGTAAGAGCCATAATTTAAAAAAACCCTCAATTTCATAATTTTAGTTGAAACCTTAAAAGAACTTCTTTGTCTTTGTGAGAGATCCTGGAGTCAAAGGGCCACATGTGCACACACAGAGCACAAGCACGTGTATGCTGGTGGGCACTTGCTCTGTTCACGCATTAACTCCATAGATGAGAGCCACACCCAGCCCAGAAGGGGCACAGACACACGAGCCTGTGTTTGGGTTTTGGCATGAGGTGATCAGCTGGCCATCAATATAAAATCTATGCAGTAAGGCTCAATTCTGAACCTTTCTGCTGCACCCAGAGAAAGTCCATTCAAATGCTCTAAGAAAAAGTTCCCGTGCATTTCACAGGTTTGTTTTCTTAGTTTAATATAATCTCACAGTATCTTTCTCTTTCTGAAGATGAACATGATACCACATTTAAAGAGCCCTAACGAAGAATTCAGCAGCTGCTCATGGTACATTATGCCCAGGACAATCCTGACTCCTGCTTCAGAACCAGAAACACGATGGACTGTTCCAGATTCCTATCACATGCTGCAGTTTCCAGCTTTCAGAGCTAACATCCAAAACTTAGTAGTTACTATTTGCACTTCATATGTTATTTTAAGCTGCACTTTTGGTTACTCATTTAAAATTTGAAAAAAACTGAAAGCATTTGCACTTGGAATTGACTCCCCCTCTCCACCTGCAACTTTCTTTTGAAGACTATTCATTCAAAAGGAGAAATAAAAGAAACATCTGTAGCCTGTTCTCCATCTTCAGATGGCACACAGGCTGGGTAACACAGGAAAAATAATCAAAGAGTCCTGTTATAGACTAACTTCTGTAGGTGCTTGTGAAGAGTACTAGTGCAGCCCACCACATGAAAAAGCTTAGGAATTCTTTTTCTTCACTAAAAAGGCACAGAACGTTCCTCTGCAGAGCATGCTGCTCTGACCACATAGTGACTTTTCCCAGCTGGGGATCCTGCTCGGTGCCTGGACTGCAGGAATCTGTGCTCCAGAAGGGCTTCCAGTAACCCATGTGCTGCCTCCCAGCACCTCACGACTCGAGGGACAGCAACCTGCAAAACACTTTTCCAATCCTTCTCCCAGCGACTCAACAGTAATGTGATTAGCACAAGAGGTGTCCAGCAGGAACCAGAGAAAATTAAGTTAATTACCTAGGCATAACAGATTCAGTTTGTTTTTCAACATTTTCCATGTGAACTTCTGTTACATGCAGCTGGCAGCTCGAGATAATGACCTCAAACATTCAAGACTAAGATTCTGATCATACCCCTGATAGTACATTATTTTTTAAATGTATGTATTTTTTCCTCATATCTCATAAGGGAAGACCTACTGTTGCAGATTTTGTGCTCTACTCCTCATCATATCGCTTAGCCGCCTGTTCTTTTACCACATCATCTGAAGCTGAAGAGATCTTAGTCCTGTCTGCTGTCTTCTCTTTCTCCTTTGGATAACAGGCAATGATCATCTCAGCTTTGACTCCCTTTATTCAGCTTGAGCCACCAGCTACCACCTCTATCAAACCCTTGATTATTCCTATGCAATCTTGTCAGAAAGCTCTAGCACCATTCTTCACAGTCTATCATCACCTTGCTCTCAGCAATTCCACACTTAAAAAAAAAAAAACAAACACAAACCCATATTTGTATGTCTCAGTGGCCTTTTCCCCCCAAACTTTACTTACTCAAAGCAAACAACCAAAAAAGCCTTCACAAAAGAGATGCGTTTGTTCCGCTATTCCTTCTAAACCTACTGCCTCACTTCTGTGACAACAGACTCACAGTCCTTCTCTGGAGGGTCTCTCTCCTAATGCTTAACTCAGTCCTTTTACGTTATTTTTTACTGCACTCCAGGTCATCAGCCACCCATCCTTCTGGCATGTCGCCTTTGAGCCAACAATTCTTTCTAGCTAATCACATCTGAGAGATACAAAAACGCCTCAACTCTTCATTTAGTACACCATCTCCACAGTGCAAACTTGTTGCAAACTTTTTTTAAGCTTATTACTCTGTCACTGCACTTCTCTTTATGCTCCTCAGAGCCTCCCTTCCCCTCATTTAAAAGCTCATGATACTTCTCCTCACTTTTGAGCCCTTCAAGGACCACAGTCTCTAATATTCAACATATCCTATTGGGATGGCGATTTTGATTTGCCAAGTGTGCCAGCCTCTGTCGTGCACTTGTTAAAGCTGTCAAAGAAGAGCATCTTTTATTTTTTACAGGCAGACCTTTCATGCAGGAATTGCACCCTAAACACCTCTAATACCCACTATTTAGTTATCAAAGACAAGGAGTTGGGATAGGAAGATGAAGTTATGTTCAATTTGTCAGTGCACTCAAACTGTGGTCAACCTACAGTGCATGTATTATCAGAAAAAGACTTTAAAAAAGCATGGTCACCTAAAAATAATTTTATTGTTCCAAAGGTAAAAAGGCTTGAAGGCATATACCAGATAGCAGCTGCCTGATCGGAACCTTTGAAAGCACCATGTGTGAAGCAAGCTGCAGCTCCTTCCAAGTATGGTCCTTAAGATGACAGAAACTTTTTTCACCACATTTAATTATTTGTGTAAATGTAATTGTAGATTTCAACATCTTGTTCTTCCCTTTTCTTTTTTTCTCTTCTGCTCTACCTTGTAATTTCTTCTGGTTTATTTTGCTGTTGCTATCTTTATTCAAATGAATACATGCAAGTAACGTGTTTGCATGTAGTAAGATCATTTCCTCCTTCTCCGGCTCTGCCAAGCACGCAATTCACTAAATTACAGAAACATGGAGCTGGATCATGTATAAAACATTCATCACAGATGTCTACTGAATTCTAGGGAAGGGCTTTCACAGTCTGTGCTTAGGTACCCTTAGAAGGGTTTGCTTTATCATTACATCACCCACTGAGAGAAAAACAAGTTACTTATCTCTCAGATAACAACTGATCCATGTCCTGCTTATCACAGCTTTTTTTTTAAAGTCAGTTCTTCCCTCAATATTTTCATCTCTGGGAAAAAAAAAATCCTTCAACCTTTCTTGTCATCAATCACTTTTAAAAATCCATTTCCTCTATTTCTACCTTTCTTAAAACATTTATCCTCATCTGTCTGAAAGTTCAGGCCACAGTATTTCAGAGGATGTCTCCACAGCAGCAGGCAGAGAATAGTCACTACCCAGGTCCATTCAGTCTCTCCATCCCAGATTGTCTCTCACTAGAGTTCAAGGCACACGAAACACCGGTGACACATTTTTGCCTTATAGTTCCATTTTAACCTCTAGATGATCTATTATATCATGATCTTACAGAGAAAATATGAATGCTAAAAGTGCAGTATGAAACTCTGTGGCAAACCTAAAGCCCATGCTCATGTATAAGTCCTTCACTTTGCAAATGCATTTTAAAAAGAAAGATGCTACAGAAGCAAACACTTTACAGCTTCCATTTGAAAACAAGACACAGTAGCTGAAGGAAACATAAAAAGTACCCAGAAATTTATTTTTAAAAGAATTATTTGCCATACTTAAAATGAAAATTCCTTTCTGTTTCTGTCTTGTTGAAAGTTTAAAATACCTAAATCACTGTGAACCCTTTCTTAAAAGTAAGTCCCTGTAAAAAGCCATAAATTGCATATGTTGTAACTGTAATGCAATCATTACAGAATTCACTACACTATGATGCAACCAGAAATGTGAAGACTCAATGCCTGTAATTATGACTGAAGCACATAAATTTATGTACTTTGTCCAAACACAAATGTAACATTGCTGATCTCCACAACAAAGAGATTTCACAGGCATAGATCAATTTCTAGTTGGAAGGTTAAAACAAAGCCTTAGGTAAAAATGAGTACTCAAAATAATTTCTAATAAAATAAAACAAAACTCAAACTGTACATCACAGGAATCTCTGAGTCTTCGCTAAGTATGAAAGGAGCAGCTCAGAGCTACTCTGATCTTTATTTTTCTGGTCTCTCCACAGTTATGAGCAACTCTTTCTCCGTCATTCCTCCCAACAACAAAACAACTCCACACTTGTTTTCTAATAGCACTAGCCACCACCATCACAATTATAATATTTTCCTTTGATAAATCCAAAGGGGCAGTGGTCTCGGGCTTCCAAAAGAACACCAGCAGAAGCAAGAGGCCAGTGGTGTCCCTAGCTCTTGAGTGAGCAAAGGATGCCAATGACAGGACTCTCACAACACAACCCTTGATCAGTCTGGCAAGAGACATTTTGTCCAGCTTCAGGGAAAATGACCTCCTGCTCCTACAGGCCAGAGGGAAGATTGATTATGCCCCATACCCTTTTCGTTTAGTTCCAAACTAAAATAATAGTGTGTTTTTACTGTCTGAACTTCACCTCTTCTTTAACTTTCCAAAATCAACTGCAGGTGAACACAGATTCTATAAAGTACATTTACGACCTGCTCTTCCACTGGCAGGAAGATTACTCTTGGAAAAATAAGAATTTGGCAATAAACAGTCAGCAACTGCTTTTCCCAATTTCCTCTTCTTAATTCTTCCTCAACGCACTGCAAGACATCTCAAAACCCATAAAACAAGACAGTACTGTCAACTCTCAGTCATGTGAAAGTAAAGGCGTTGGAATAATTCAGCCAAGGCTAAAGTGCCAAAGACGAAACGCGCAATGAGAATACAGTGAGGAGAAGTTATTCATACAATTGACTGAAGCAAAAATCAGTTTGTGAGGCATGGTTCCATCTCTCCACATCCATAGCAAGTTTCATCTTCAGTTCAATGACAGAAAATTAAGGGCTAACAATACACCAGCTTTCAGAGGGAAGGTCTGATGTCTTTGAGGGGACCCCACCCCTCTGTTCTGCGCAATTGACACGTGCTCCATTGTGCTCTGCCAAAGAGCTGCCAGATAAACACAGTTTCCCCTTAGATCCCAGATTCCTAGCTTGACCCCAGAGCCAAGGACTTCTGCCCACAGCTGCACTGGTGTATGATCCCCCTGCCCACCTCTCTCTGGAAGGCAGGGATGCCTGGCAGGCTGAGCACTGAATCACACAGCAGTCGCTCTCTGACACGTGCTCTGGGTGCTCCTGAGTGTGCTCAGGATGCCACAAAAACACACTGCGACTGTCAAAACAAGCACCTTCCCCTGAATGTGCTGTTAGAGTGGCAATTCATAGATGAGAGTTTTGTGACAAAGTTGTAGTTCAAAACTGCAATAAGGAGAAGGAAAAGGGCCCCTTCTTCAGAACACAACAGTATTTTCCAGTCACTTCGGAAGATTTGGCTGGAGCAAAGTGATGCAAGCCCCTTTTTTCCTTCACTGCCCTCAATCCACAATCCTACAAAAAGCAGGGATTTAATTCTAGCCCCTTCAGTCAGGCATGCCTTATTTATAACCCTCTTACCACTCCTATTTAATCTTTTCTTGGAACTGTGCACAGAGCTACAGCAAGTCATGTAACCCACTAATCTCCACAAGGAATGCAGGAATAATAAGTAAATAAATAAGAATGGATTCAGTACAAGCAATGGCCACAAGGTATTTGCAAGGAATTGAACACACCATCGCGTTTCGTACAAGCTGCCTTCACACAATATCTATTTTGGTAGGATTAGCGCTGGATAGTGCAGAACCACAAGTTATTTTTTGTTTGCTTCAGCTGATGGGGGATGGAATTTTTTCCCCGAAGTTGCAAAGCAGACAGAGAAATGGTAATATTAGAAACCTGACATTTTGCACTCATTCCTGCTTGCATAACCGTATGTTTTTATACCAAATGGGATTCCTTTGATGATTATGAAGATCTACTGCTGCGCATGATTTTACTTAAGAGATTTTTCCTATACTCCCAAGACCTAACATCATGTAGAACATAAGAGCGTCATCCAACTTCCATGGCACACTTAATTTATAACAAGTTCTGAATATCTCCCTCTGTTCTGCCTACCTTTTTTCAGGGTAACAAGCAAGTTTCAATGCCAATACACACAAGTTTTAAAGCATATGCCGGCTAAAGATAGTCATCTGATCTTTGGAACATTCTTCACAAGTAGGCACTGCACTTTCTCAGAAAAAGCAACAGAACTTACCCTCATCTGTAGGGTTGAACCCACAGATATCACAGATACATCGAACCCACTTATTCATCTCCTCCTCGCTGTCTGCTACCAAATAGAAAACTCTATCTATAGTGTTGATATCAAAAATATAGCTGTTTTCAAATTCCTTTTTGTTGAATGTTAATCCAGCATCCACTTGTTGACACAAATTTAAATCAATAATACGGATAGGCTTCTTGGCATGGTCATTTTTGTAGTATTCCAATACATCTGGATCCCCCGTTAAGCGGCCGCTCCGAAGCACAAACCATCTTCTCTTCCATGCCTGGAAATTGGGGAGAGAAAAAAGGGATAAAAATTAGAAGGAAGAAATCAGACTTTAAGACTGTTATCTTTTGTGTGTGGTTTCAACCTGGGTTGAACCAAATACTAATAAGCAGTTCAATTATTATTTTAAGAGATTACACACCAGATACTCACATTTAACACTATTTAGGTATTGTTACAGCAGTGAACTTGAGGATTAGTGAATCCGTATTTTAAATTTTATATCTTGGCTTTGTTTATAATAATCGGATATATAAATAAATCACTGTTTGCAAAATGAGGAAGCGTGAATAAAGAAAAAAGGTGGGGTGGGGACCAGGAGAGGGGAAAAACAAAGCACACAAAAAGGGCTTCTGAAGAAAGCTCTCATAGGCATGGGAAAGACAAAATAAAACACATCTGTAAGTGCTCCATGGTGTTTTGTTTCCAATATCTGTTGTTTCAGGCCGATGCATTTAAACTGATTTTTTTCACTGATACTCAACGATAGCGACCTGCATTTAAAGAACAGACAATGCTCACATTGTACACTCGCCTCAATGCCAGGGGAACTCTGCACTCAAAACCTCATCATATTTCTACAGTAGTACTTCTTACAGAAAAAGAGCAACATTATTATTTTTTGAAACTGTTACAGAGACAGGGATGGAGAGAATGACCAAATGTTATAATTTTACCACATAAACCCAGTCTTTGGGGAAGGTACAGAAGAAATGAATTTGATAGTCTGACACTGTGCTTATTATACCAGCCCTCCTGATGCTGCAGAAAGAAGCTGGTCTGAGAGAAAAGCAAAATGTCTCATTCTCTAACTAATCCTCAGCTGCCTTTCATCCTGTGGGCCTCTATCACCTGCCATAGTTCTTGTCAAAGACCTTAACTCAAACCACGCAACCAAGCTCAGCATCCGGCCTTCCTGCTGCTCCCAACAGCATCTTTATTGCCCCACTTGGCTGCACTTTTAGTTCCTCAGCTCTACCAGCAATACTATGCTAGGAGCTTCTTTATATGCCCCAATGCCAGGATAATGGGCACGGCAGAAAAACCAGACACACTGCCATTGCCCACTAGGAGAGCTGGACTGCTTTCACACTGATAAATCTGGAAGCGGAGCCCAGACACAGTGGGGAGCCATCACTGTGTTCTTACATTTATTCTTACACTTTCCAGCTAAGTTGGAGACCAAGGTAAATCAGTGCAGCAGCCAAGCCACTGTGCATTACACCACAGACTCACACCATGCCTCAAGGCACCCCACCTTAAACTTCTTTAGGATGTTCAAACAAGGTTGTCAGCAAGTCGTTTGGAACACAAAACCCCCAAAAAATACTAAAAAAACCAAACCAACCAACCAAAAAAAAACAAAAAAAAACAAAAAAACAAAAAAAAAAAACAGTAGAAGAAATGCGTAAATAAGACAGGTGAGTGCATTTATCTTTTGATCAGCCCTGGCTGTGTGCTAACCAAGGAATGGTTAGCATCAGCAGGGATGGTTCCAGGAAGGGGTTAGGATGTGTGACTTCCTTTAAACACTGGGACAGTAGCTTTGGAAACAAGAGTTTCTTACTATGTATTAGGGAAAGATTAAGAGACATTTTTGTGAGGCACAAGAGTGCTTCCATTTAATTTTTTGTAGCTGCTACCTTCAAACAAACTATTGGAAGGAGGAAATAAAGGACAAAGAGCAAGAGCTGCACTGCCATCTCCCAGCTCTGAACGAGTGCCGACAGCTTTGCCCCAGAGACTCACAAAACCCTCATTGTGAAGTGGGCATGCCTTTTTGGGGTATCAAGCTTAGAAAGCTATTATGAAAAGATAATACAGAAAACACGAGAAAGGGAAAAATGCCAGACAGCTTAATTAAGGCTTGTGATCCATTCTACAGCTACCGAAGTTCTAAAAGTTTTTTGATTTTAAGATAATGTCTACATTTGACAAAACAATTGTATTTATTGTAGCTCTGAAAAACAGCATCTGTCTTTAAATGCTGAACTGTGTGAATCAAGTCAAAGTCTCAAGCAGCTATTTCCATGGTAGCAGTAAGTTTAACTGGGTGAACAGTTAAAACGTAGAAGATGTAAGATATGAAACCCCTTCAATTTAGATTTCAAATGTGAGTATATTCTAGTAGCACAGCTGGATAAGCACCATTTAACAGTGACCCAAAAACACTAGCAGAGTTTGTTTTGTTTCCTGTTTCCAAATCAAGTGATAACTTAGATGCTGGGATAACAGGAAACTTCAGTAGCGGAGGTTCTCTCTCCAGGCAAGGCTGATCACAGATAACTGCTACAAACTCCTTCAGAAACAAGCTTTATCTTTAACCTCAGCCTCCAGTCACTCAGATGAAATTTTCAAAGCAGAAATCAGGAGGAAAGAGATTAGAGATAGAGGGACAAGAGCAACTGAGAAGCACAATGCGTTTTGTCTCACGATTTGTGCAACAACAAAACACCGTGCAGAAAACCCCCCACGAACTCTGTATCAACCAGGCGTGCCTCTTCTAAAAGTTTGTTTCTAGTACTGTGTTAGGGAGTGAAAGGTTCTTAGCAAGCCCGACAATTTCTGTTGAGCATTAATGAGTAAATAGGACTCCCTAAAACTGGGAAAAACCAACCAGCTAAAAAGAATTTCCTTTCAGCCCTATAAGGCTACAGAACAGCAACTATAAAGTATTTAAAACGTTGAATTCAGCCTGCTAGCACCTGCTGCTATTTTTGAAGAGTTTTCACATAGTGCATATGCGAACGTTTATTTCAGTCCTGTAGTGAGTCACACTCTCTGAAACTGGCACAGATTATATTCAAAAACAAAAGCAATTCCATAAACTACACACTAATAAGGCAGATACAAAGGTTCTCTGGATTACAGTACAAAGCACAATTTAGCAGCAGAATAAAGCTTAAAGCTAGACAAGCGAACTGACATCAGCACCCTTGCTAATCGTAGTACAAAAGCGCCTCTATACTTTGTCAAAGTGCAAATTGAGCTCACATAAATCACTCTTTGTTATTTGAAAATATCTGGGATTCTTAAAGCTTGATCTATTTTTAACATTTCAGTATTTGTCGCTGCAATGAAAGCTGTGCACTGCCCCACTGAAGTACAGAATAGGGTGTTATTTGTGTTATATGTGCAAGGAAGAGCTTCTTCAGCAACAGCTTTCTAAAGAGAAATCTCTAAAAGAGAGAATGCACGTGTGCAAATACGTATTTATGCAAGTTTTATCTTTTTCTTTTTTTTTTTTTTAAATCCTTTTGGGCATTTTTGTCTGAAAATTTTGTATTTTCTCTTACACAAGAGCGTAATACAAACTATTTCTCATAATCCTTCAAAAAGATGCAATCAATTTACATCACAGGAAATTTAAAGGTACCAATTATTTTTCTGTCACGTATCTGATGTTATCAGCCATACATTATCAAACACTGCTTTTCTGTGCCAAAAGTCAACTGCTTTAAATTTGAGAAGTCGAAAAGACATCCAGTATGGATTTAAACATTTGGTACAGTTATTTAATTCCAGGAAGAAATTTGAGCAAATGAAGCTTGTTTTTTTAAATGAAAGATTTACTCAAATGTATAAAGTATGTTACTAATATAAATAGGGTTTAAAAATATATTTTATAATTATACTAGCACTTAGTCACTAAACACTGTTTGCAGAGCAAATATCTAATTCAGAAGAAAAATGGATCCTTTTACAAGTGTAGTAAGGCAAACATCACGGCAATCAAGTTCACCGAAAGCCTGTGTAGACTTTGTAAATTATTACAAAACACAGTTTAACAAGGTTTGCTGCTTTTGTCTCAGACTAAGAAAGGCCTTGTGTGCCTCTCAGCTTGTTTTCTCCTCTGGGCTGCACAGTGTATCAGCTGGCCTAACACAGGACCCCACCACGCCTGCCAAACATTGTCCTGCTTCTGTCATGAGACCATCGTATCATGAGACCATCATAACTATAGAAACGAGCTTGTTTGCTTGCTCTTGAGGGAGGCTGAAATGTGACAAGCTGCTCACCCACAGAGCATCAAATGATCAAAGGAACAGTGGAATTCTGTATTTTTCATGCAGCATTTTGAATAGGTTACAAAGTAAAACCAAGACATTCCTACAATTAGGTTTTTTTTTTTTTTTCACTAAGGTATATGCTGATTTAAATGTGAATGAATGAACCAAGAAATTGGCAGAAAGCATCATGCAGCAGTGTTAGGGTTTAGTCGTTTTTTGGCTTTTTTTTTAGCTACTCTAGCTAAAGTTACATGCAGCACACAGGTTTTGCAATATATTCTACTTACAAGAGGTATATCTGTTGAAGAAGTTGTAGCTATACTTCCCTTAGTCTTTACATTTATGGACTATTTCCCCCTCCCCTCTCCTCCTATACACTCGAGATGCACCTCATTCAGCTGCTGGCTGTAGTTCAAAGACATAGGAAATAGGGAATATATGTGTAAATGGAAAGGGAAAGGAAGGAGGAAAGGGCAGGAAAGTACAGATAATTTATATTTTTGAAGGAATTTAACCTTCCATTTATACCCCCTTAAGCTGTTGCTCAAGAGACCAAAATGATTACATGACACGTTTAAATAAAAGCTCAGAGATGTTAAATCAAAGATAGCTTTTTCTGATCCATTTTTTACAGATTTTGCTCTCACCTGGCCAAGTGACTGCTTACTGGTAAACTGATCAATTGTCCTTCTACAGTTCCCTAACTATTATTACCCATCATTCTAAGGTTGCTTAGAGCTGTTTTTCCTCTTCAAGCACATTTGCCACCATTTTTCTTCAGGGTAGCATCCTGTCAAAAAAATCTTTCAAAACTGCTGAGCACTGGCTAAGCTGAAGAGGGTATCACTTACACCCCACTCCAGTAACACTGCTAATAAATCTTTCCCCATGCATGACCAGTAAACCCAAGAATAAAATTACAAATCTCAGGCCTTCTCATCTCTCATGTGTACAGACATTTGTGCTTACGTTTGCATCTCTGTACTCATAGAGTACTTTAAAAGAGGCATTATTTGGCATCCTTGGCATCGTCCTTTCTCAGAGACATCAACCGAGACCTGGCAGAAAGAAGTGACTTACCCAGGCGCATAAGGAAGGATCCAAAAAAACACCTGGTGTTTCATAAATGCACAACAAAACATTTCCTTGCTCCAAAAGAATTTATGAAGTAAACAGAGGACAGAAGGCAGAACACCAACCAGAGAGAAGTAGGAGCAGCAAAACACACAGCCTGAGGTGACTTCATAATGCTCTCGTGGACACTTAAGTACTGAAACTACAATTGTGCATTTTTCAGTTGTCTGTTGGGATCAAGATTTAATTTTCTTTATGCTTTTTGCTCTCATCTATTTTGTCTATTCCTCTCTTTCTACTTATTTTTCAGTGCAAAGGTTAAACAGCAGTGAAATGGGTACACATCTGACAAACAACCAGAAGAAGGATGCCAAACAGGAATTGAGTATTGCTGCTCTTTTTTGCCTCCACATTTTCAGAGTCCAGGTATTGCAGTCATTGCAGGAGACAAACACACCTCTGGCACAGCTTCACTGACTCATGTGTTAGACCTGTGCTCTGCATCCCAGTGGGAGCTCAAATGAAACAAAATTAAAAGTGTTCCTTCACACTGTGCTTCTTTTAAAATCCTGTTTGTGGTCAGCACAGGCCAGTGACAACTATTACCGAGGAGCTTCATCCCACAAGGCACATACTTGGAAGCACTGCCGGGAAGCAGTAGAAAGAGGTCACGTTAGGTAACGATACCTCAAGTACAGGACTCTACTTTTTCCACTTGCTGCTCTTCCGGCTTGCAGGGCTGACTCCAACAGCGTGAAACTGCAAAATTTCAAAGGTTTTCCCTAAGAAATTAACACTTGTACATGTCCATATGGATTTCTATATAGAGTTCTCTATTTAGGGGTGCTTTAAGTAAAGAATTTTCTGTAAATCTTTTAAGCCTATTTGGTTGGTTGGTTTTGTGTTTTTTTTTTTAAATTGGTTTCTTTTTTAAAGGCCATATCATGAGCACCAGGAACTGAAGAATATGTAATTACTAGTTATTTCTGAAACCCTTGTCATAACACCAACTGGCAACTGCCATCCTCTTATCCTCTTCCCTAAAAATTATGCCCTTTATTTTTTGAAATGTAAGACAGAACAACTAAACGGAGCACAAAAAAACCCCAAAGCATATTTACTGTCTTAATTCTGTACAGCAGAAACTGCAATTCCATGATTTGACAATAGTCCAAACATTCTAGTTTTAGCAGTGTTAAATACTAAGAAGTGTAAACAGATTGCTGGAAAACAAACAAATGTGATATGAGGAAAACACTGAATATGTTATGACTTTCTTTAAATACTTAAGACTTGTTTTCCAGGAAGCACCATCTTTTCTCACTGAGCAAAATAAGGAAAAAACAGTCTCAGTGGAAGTTTCCACTCTCCTGGCCATCATCCTGATCATCTGTTCCGAATACACACAAGGCCAAAATTTCCTGTTTTCAAACTATTGTCACCATTTTCTAGTCTTGTGCTGTCGATTCTAACTTTAGTTTGTTAAATAAACAAAACACTGAAAATACAGCAGAACAATGCTTCCACACACATTTACTGTGAGCTCTGTTTCATAAGTGGTGTTTCAGCACGTGAATTAGTCTCCCAGTGTTAATTAAAGCACCAAAAAAGGTGGAAAATAAAATGCAGACAATGTAGCCGAAACTGCTGCTTTATTTTGTGAATACTAAACTAACTGAATATCTTCATCGTTCTCTCCATTTTGCATGGGAATTCTTAATTTTTTCTTGCTTTTTGCATATTTTTTTTTTCCCTACTTCCTTATCAGTATTCTCAATGGGCAATTCTGCTGCCAGGTCTGTATTATCTAATTCACATTAAACTGATCCTTATTACAACTGGTTTCAACAAATACTTTTCTGCGATATGCCAGAAATTTTCTACTGACAAGCACAAACAATTCCTGCACACCAGGGAATCGTCATCATCTCTTCACCAAAGGAGAACCTATTCATAGCTATACATAGCAATAAAGCAAGAGCCCTGCAGCAGCACCAGAACCTGAGCCCTCATTTCACTGTCTCCAAGCCAGGGCCAGTGACCAGATCATCTCCCTATATTTCTGCATCCTCCAATCCAATTAAAATACCTATAAAAGCTCCATTGGTTCTGATCTCTTTCAAAACCTACCTTTTCACTTCTGGTTATTCTCCTTCACCACCCATCCTGCGTGGCCAAGACATAACTCCCAGGAACTTGCCGGGAACACGTTCCCCACCGCTGATATGAGCTTTGCCATCTGCTCTCACTGCTCCATCTCACTGCTTTGTCAGCAATGGAGACACAATGCTGTCATGGCATGAGGCTTGCCACAGCACACGGAGAAGTTGTTGCAGGTCCCTTACTCACACACCTGCACGGTCTTTGGTTTGCTGCCCTGTTTCCCAGAATATCTGGTCATTTCCTCTCTGATCATGAGCATGCTCTGATCATCCCCCCTCTCTCGCCTTTCCCATATCCATCCTATTTGAAATAATACAGCCAGGAGAATCTCCCTTCTCTCATTCTGATTACATCATCTTCTGGTATAAAATTCTCCACTTACTGACTTGCTTTATTGCATTTTTTGACCTCTTTTCCTATTTTTAGGCTTTTTCCACCTCGAAAGATCCATGTTCTTACTTGACTCTCTTCATCTTGCAAGTCATCTCCATTGCTTTTTTTTTTTGCTCTACCACCAATACCAGATTTGGCTCATTTTTCCTTCTCTCATCTCACTTTTGAAGGCTTCCTGAACCAATAAGCAAGGGCATGACATCTCCATCCTTCAGATTCCTCCTAAAGATCAGCCTCTTTGACAGCGCGTATGATCACCCAACCAAATTACAATCTGGCTTTGCATCACATGGATTTATTTAAGAAATAATGGTTTTGTGCATTCACAGGACAAAGGTTTGTTTGTTGAGTTTTTTTTTTTCCAAAGTTGCTTCAGTCTTTTCATCAGCTTTTAATTAGAGGTTACTTCTCCCCACAAGTCTTAATCTAAGAAAGCAAAACATTCAGGGTAGGCGTTGCCCTGTTTTTAGAAGTCTCTGTACGTTGCTTATCACAAGGATTACTACTGTGCTGACAGGACCCCCTGAACAAAACCAGTGCAGGGAGGACACCAGCCATGCTGTTTGACTTGAATTCCACTGAGCTCATGGATGTAGGTTGCATGAAAGTGACACCCAGAAAAATAAAAAAACTTTAGTATTTATAAAGACGCGAAGAATTCAAAGCTGAAAAGTCAAGCCTGCACTCCACTGAAATTAACAGCTGCTTGTCCACTAGTGGCTGCGGATTAACTATTTCACCATATGTTTTTATCTATTCATTCCTCATTGCCTAGGAGGACAGTCATTTTGAAGTGGTGTTTGTAACGAGTTGGGGAAAAAAATCCCATTTTTCCGGATCAACAGCCCAGTGCTTCTTGTAATCTTTTGCACAAATCAACAGGTTTTTTTTCCCCTTCTCACTCACCCATGTAGATATCTATCTTCACCATCTGTGAAAGGCCTTTATGCAAGGAAGAGCAAGACAAGATGCTAGAATCCTGTAAAAACATGCAATTCCTAACAGGAGTTTGGATCCTCTAAAGGGCACTGCAGTTGCCATGACCATACAATACATGGTTGCTCCCCTGCTTCATGTTTGGATCACTCAAGCATTGCTCATTTTGCAAACAATACAAGAGATTTCTACAGATGACAAGAGGCCAAGCATTCTGCACCTCATCTCTTCAACAAAATATTCATAGACTTAAATCCTGTGCTTTGTACTCCCTATAAAAGAAAGGGGATTTGAGCTACAGAAGCAGCAGTTTCTCCAGCTTCAATGGGCAATGATGAATTAAGGGGGATTTAGCAATGAATTAATGTTGATGGTACAAAGATATTCCATAATTTTTACAACTTGCCTCCAAAGTAACCAACTGAGTTTAACCTACCAATTGTATTAAAGAAGATCCTACCCCATCCATTAGCACACAGTTAGGCTCCAATGGAAATTCGGTCTCCAGTGGAAATTCAGACTATGTTTTTAATAATCGCTACAAATTAAATTTAGGACATGTTGGCACTCCATCCTTATCCATTCCTCATGAGAGCAAGGACGTACAGTTGCTGACTTCTTTGCAAATCATGAATGTGCAGACCAAAGCAGGAGCCTCTCTTGCCAATGAGTCAGCCACTGCTCCAGCAATGAAAGGATTCATACTTACTCAAGCCATTTTCCTTAGGCACAGTAAAGGGAAAGCTAAAGGAAACCCATTGTTCTGCCAAAGCTCTACAGGGAAAGCAGTTTGTGTATCCTATGAGGCATGGCAAGAAATCCTTATTCATATATAAGGAATAGATAAGAAATTCCTTATTCGTACATAATCTTCATATACTAAAGGGGAAGAATTAGGAATGGCAATCTACATTTCAACACAGATACAACAACTTTCACAACTTTCCCATTACAAATCACCAGGTCTGAAATGTGCATGTGCAGAGATGGCAGCGAAAGTTGCTAGAAAAGTAAATGCTAAAATAAACAAAAAAATCAGCATTGTGTCTGATAAATATATTCTCACTTTACAGGGCTGAAAATATTTACCAATTACTCTCCAGCAGAGTTTTTTTTTCTGAGCAGAACTGACCTGAAGAACTCCAGAGAAAAATTAATTTCAAAATAAACAAGCACAAAGTCCAAATTCTTTGCAAGACATTATGATATATAAATTCCTTTCGCTATGCTCCTTAACCCTGAGTTTCCATTGTAGCGAAAATACTGTTTTTCCAACAATGCAAACAATACTTTTAGATTCAAATAACTCACTGGCAGTAACGAAATGGTTAAGAAATTCAGAAACCAGCAACATCACATACCAATAGGAAAGTCAACTACATACCAGGATGCTTGAAAATTAAGATGCTTCAATATAATTACTCAGATTAGCTTACAAAACACTCCTCTAGCTCTCATCAGCTCACACAAAAAAGTTTTCTACTCCTTCCTGGACTGTAACAGTACCCTTGTGCCATATATTATTAAGATGAATAGCTTTGTAGAACATAACCAGCACAACCAATTCACACCTGTGTGAGCAGCCAAGAATTACAGACAGCTCTTCAAAATACAGCACAAATACAAAGATAAACTGCACCTTTTAGAGGGCTGTATTAATGTAAAATTAATTAAACACCTACACATGCCTGCAATGTACTGAAGTGATACATCACAGACATCACAGAGCTTCTACTTGCACTTCATGGCATAAAACCTTTCTTTTTTTTCTTTTTTTTTCTTTTTTTTTTAGCTAGTAATACGAGTGAACAAACAGGTAGAGAGGTTTAGGCTCTTGCTTCGGAAACAGAATTTACTGAGTCAACTTGTAAATCAAAACGAAAGCTCTTCTTGAACGAAAAACATTTTTCAAGCACAAAGATAACATTCTTTAAGGAAGCCCCTGTTTACTCACTCCATTTTCCACATACCTAAATTACAAAGCAGAAGAGTAAACAACATCAAGAACACAATTTATTCCTAGTTTACCTCTTCAAGTCTTCAGAAAATTTAAGCAATGTCCTGGCCATTTCTGTAGTTGTGTATACCCCAAAATAAGCAAAGCTTTCTTTTTCCTGCCGGCTTCCCACCTCACTCTACACCACCCTATCCTCATAACCTTTGACCAACAGGAAACAGACACAATGGACTGAAAATAACAGCAATTGTAAGATTTCGAATGATTTAATGCATGAGGGGTGGGCTTAAGATTTGAAAAACTTCCCTTGCTTTGGTTTTTCAGCAGTTGCTTAAAACATGTTATCTTCATAGACTTAGAATGCTTGTTCAAAATCCTAGGTTAAATGGTGCTAAAAACTGTGGAACAGTTAAGGGCACTATTAAGGGCGCAGAGGTACAAATTCTTGCATATGTTGAGATTTTGTTTTTAAGTCATTAGGCTGCTATGTACAACAAACTTAGTTTCCCAGCAAAGTAAGCAAAAGCTGTAGAAGTTTCTTATACCATTATGCCTTTCTTTAAAAATACTTTTATTTATATGAGCTTTTAGATAAGTAATAGGTATATGTTCCATAGAATAAGATGACATTCTTGTAAGAAATGCAACTGTCCATTTAAACATTCCAGTTTAAGCTATAAAAAACTGTAGTGATGGAAAGTCACAGATCAGTTTGCTAATACAAAAAGGACTTTTGCTAACTCTAAGTGGCTGAGATGCACTTTGTGGTGTAGAAGAAAAGATCTTTATCTCCTCCTCACACAAAAGCCCAAGCAATGATCCCATATATATCTTCATTAACAGTAAAAAATTCATGTGCTTTAGATTGTACCAACATCTTGGCATGAACGATGGAGGGTTGCAGATTCCAAAGTCCAAATAGGCAATTACAGCATTTCTTTTTATTAGTTTTAATGGGTTTTTTTTTTGCCTTGCACCCCAAGTACCTGCTGATTATTATTTTGCAAAGCCACAATCACGGCCCAGGTTCCTCCTCTGCGGTTACACCACAACACACACAGGTCACGGTGAGAAGAGCAGAAGCACCAACTCAGAGAGGGACTGACCGCTTGTACAAGAGCTGTACTGTGTTTTCTGGAGAAAGGAAGGGGCAGGGGATGGGATAAAAAGTCAGAGTCATTTTTACACAGGCTCCTGGTCATGAGCACAGGATGACCAAACCAAAGGTTCTCCCACGCTCACAGAGGTTGGTAACGTCCTCTGCCTTGCCAGCACCCACCAAAATTTCAAGATACGAGGGTTACATGGAATAGTCACAAGCACGCTGAAACGCAAGGTCATAATAATTTCCCAACATTATTAATGTTCTAACGTAATTCTGAGTACATTTGCTACTCCACGCACACACTTTATCAAGCATTCACTGCACCTCTATCGCACATTAGGCACTGCTCCATTTCAGAGGCATTTTAACAATGGAATTACAACAGAAACATTCTTTTCTTGGCAGGAGAGTCTCAGGCACTTCATTTCTGCAGGATAGGAGTGGATCTACCTTGTCAATGCAGTATTTCATTAAGGTCTGCTAGAGCTCAAAATAACTGCAGAGAAGCCCCTCACACCCCTCGGTATCCAACAACAACTTCCAAATACAAAACATTCAAACAGCACACGAGCAAGCTGCTGGGCACATCAGCAGAAGCCACCACTGACATGCTGTAAGAGTAGCTTGAAGCACAAATAGTTCAACAAGGAAAGTAAATATGAGGTCCTAAGCCAGCCTGCTGTTTAAGAGTCCCCTGAAACCACTCTGTCTGCTAATAGGATCCTCCTCTTCCCTTCCCCCGTTTTAAGACACAACCTGATGCCATCACACCAAGGAATAACAGAGAAAGGATATCCTGCCTACATTTTCCATTATACAGATCAAATCATCAATCCAGAGAGGTCTTTGCTTACACTTGGGATAAAAAGAAGATGCTTCCAACTGATAAACCCTGAGAGGAAGTAAGGTTGGCTCCATGACTTACTTTTAAGTAGTTAGCATTCACACAATGGCCTAAAATTAATGGCCAACCCCCAGGGTCCATGAAACCTTTATTAAAAATAAAATGAAAATTCAAAAGTAGGGAGTTAGCATGTTGGAGCAGGGAAAAGCAAAAACACAAGAGCTAGAAGGTGACAGATATAATTATGCTTCTTCCCAGACTCACCTTGAATTCAGTTTGGTTGCTAAGTTTAAGTAAGTGAAAAGATAGGAAGCTTTATGTCATTTTCTCTAAAAATGAAGCATTTCCTTCAACAATTGCTGGGAGAAATCTTTCTTCAACAGCTCTTTTCATTTTGACTAATACTCTTTTGCTCTATTATATGACAAAAAATAAGTAAACAGAGAAAAATAAAAATATCTTTATGTAGCTGTATTATGAAAGGAGGAACTTGTTTCTTAGCCCTCATTTCCAAGGCCAGCTACCACAGCTGTGCTGCAGCTCCAGCTGAACAGCTCCCCACCACCTACCACACAAAGGGCATTTAGTTTACCAAATGGCCAGTATTTCACATTTAGCTCAGTTAAAAGCATCCCACATCTAAAGCTTCATCTAAGCATGATGAGAAAAGTCATGCTTTGTGCATCTGGACAGATGATGAATACAAACATCTTTGGTATAAGCTAAGGATAAATTATTTAAGTGGCATCATTTCAATGTTAAATTCACTAAAAATGCATTCTCATGCCAGGCATTTTTCTGGATAAAGAATAAGATGAGGCAAAAGGCCCTGTAAGATCATCCTTGTAATCTAGGAAATGCCCACAAACTCAAGTCCATTTAAATATCACCATTCATCTCAACCTTTTACTGCTAAGAAGGATTTCTTGTTTTAAGCATTTATCCTTGTGGAGGTTGTTGTTCTTGTTGTTTTTAATAACAGCATCCTCCTCGTGAGTAACTAAGAGATTCATGGAAAACAAAAATTTCTGATCTCACCACAAACTATTCCCCTCCTCCTCTGTGCACTCGATAAAAAGTGAACAATTAGCCTGCTGTTTGCTCAGTACAGTGAGATTGTTCATTTCTTCATTTGTATCACATCACAATAGAGAAAAACATTAAAAATACATTAAAGAAAAAAAAAATCTATCATTAAACTACCAACACTGCTCTGAGAATTTAAACCCCATCATATTTTCATTATCTCTTTTGTAGTTTTGAGCAGATTCAAGTGTTACAGGCCCTTTACCTTATCTGCTTTGCAAAGTAATTCACATTTTTACGTTTTGCTCTTTGACATGAAAAGCAAGCACTGCATTATCCAACTGTTTTTTCCACTTTTTTTCCCTGACAGTTTTATAACTAGTTTCAGTCACTATAAAAATGTTTAATTTTTAGCTTACAGGCAGGAAAGAAACTCTAAAACTGGACTCCTTGTTACTTTATTTGTTGTCTTTCTTATACACCTAAATGGCATCTACTTTGTTTACTGACTGGAAGCTCTTACCATTGCCAGCACTTCAGGAACAATGTGACTGTGGAAAGGGAAAAACATGTTTTTCTACATTTTGTTTGTCATCTAACAGAATTATAAGGTACACATGCAGAAGTTTCAAAATATTTTTAATAACGGATAACCTCAAATGGACAAAACAACCAACTCAGCAGGTACTTTATCTCAACTCCTAACTTAACCCTTTTCATTCTGGAGCCCTGTATGAGTAATAATGACTGCCAGAATTGCTATAGCGCTGGTTATTTTTCAATATCTCTGTCATGACATTGAAAAAGTATATTTGATTTCTAACAATGACCATTTTTTAGTCCTTAAGATGGAAAGAGCTTTGAGACAACAAGCAAGAGGCATGAAATTGGAAACAAGATTCAATTTTGTGCAGTATCTTGTACAAAATTTTCCACTTTTTAAACCCATGCATCCCAACACTATTCATATGAATCCAGTAAGATGCCCAACTGATTTCATGATTTAAATTTGAACATGTTGTTTTGCCTCTGCTGCAAGCCTCTTCCTCCCAGAAAGCTGCAGAGCTGAAGCTGCTTATTTACAGCTTGAATCACAAGAGAAGGACTAAGACCAGCAATAACAATGTCAAACCAGAATTCTGGAAATCATTGATGCACAGTGACTGTATCTTCACTGTCACTGGCTGCACGGGCAAGACACTACTACTGTCACTTGATTTGTGCTGCTGCTGTCAGCTCCAGCTCCATGCCAGGCAGGTGCCACTTCACTGGAGCTACTCCATGGTTTGAGAGCACTCATTATGCTTGACAGGCAGAGAGGCCAAAGGCTGAGTGACATGGAAACACGGCATTCTCACTTCGAGTAACAGGCTGATTGGACGTTCTGGCCACTCAGGCACTTCTTATATTCCAATTTAAAAATTTTTCCGAGAAAATAAGACATATCCCAGCAGATAGGACAAGTCAACTCAATTTTCCTAAAGCAAAATAACACCACCGCCCAGTGAAGAACAGGAAATTTTGATGATGGGACGATGGGATGATTTAGCCAGAGTGTGTAGGTTTAAAAACAAACTATAAAACATGAGGCCCATGGCATGTGAATAGTATAAATACTGCTAGAACTGCTCACTTCAGCTGCTGATGGACACAATCCAAACTGTTTCAATCCAGAGGAAAATTATTTTGGTGATCAAAGTCACTGAATCAAAGTAACAATAAAAAGCACTTATATCCATGTCTTGGCACCTTAACCAAACTATACTGATCAATCAATTTGTTAGTCACTTCATGACTAATAAATAAGCATAACCAGTATTTATTGTATACTTTCTACCTCTTACAATCCTGCTCAAATATTATAATAAAACCACAGTTTAATGGTTCACAGTTTCATAGTTTGCTGTACTATGAATTCTTCCCCACAGTGCCAGGGATAGATGATTTTCTGCAACACCTTGTGCCTGAACTAGACATAAAAATTTAACCCCTTCTGCCTGACAGCATGGGATGCAGCCTGGGGGAGAAGCTATAGCAGAACTTCTCTTAGCATTTAAAAGAGGTATCACATCACGGTGACAGAATGGACAAAATTCCCACAGAACGTAAGAGAAGTTTCAGTGATTTTATCACACATAACAGAAATGAGCTGGAAGGGTAGAGAGGCATATACAAATGACTGCTTTCTCTTTGATTCACAATATTTAGATTGTTATTTCCAGCCCAGGTTAAACAAATTGGTGTTATGATACTATTGTTAGGCTGCATGTATAAACACACTTATGCACTTTTGGAGGCAGGCCAGCCAGCTCAGCAAACACATTACAAAAGAAACAGCAAAGAGGTAGAGCATGAGCTGCTCCTCGGGTTCACCCACCAGGCTGTTATGGGAGGTGGGAAGGAAGAAAACAGCACAAAACAGTGGAGCAAAATATGTTGTGAACACACTATTTTAAGAAATGTGGAAAGTTGTTTATAAAAAAAAAAAGAAAAAAGAAGACTCAGGAGTTGGTTTGTGCTCAGCAAAATAACTCCTGAACATTTCATACAGAGAGACAATCAAGTCGTTTCAATCACCCGCCTTAAAGGGAAAACAAACAAAGAAACACTGGATATAGATTTCTTACAGTGAAAGGAAAATTGGTGGCCAAAACACAAATTACCATCAGCAAAATTCTAGCCAGTAGGAAAAAAAAAAACCAAACAATCTGTTTTCTCTAAGAACAAAGAATAAGGACAAAAATCACTTTCTGAATAACCCAGATCTCTCACTGCACTCTTTAAGGAGGAGAGCTCAGCCTAACCCCCCCTTCTTCTGCAACAGCTCAGGTACTTGACTCCAATTCTCCATTCTACCCAACACTTATCTAAAAAATTACATTAAAAATATTTTTTTTCCTCATTTCAGTCAGGAGAGGTGTTTGGAGACAAGTCATTTACGGTTGTTTTCCAGGGCACTCAGTTTACAGACACAGGGTTGAAACAAGTATATCTGAACCAACAGAGATTATGGATTCTTCAGCCATTACAACCAGCCTACATGGGCAGAAAAACAGTTATAACTTTTAAACAAGAAAGGCAGACTAACAAATACCATCACAGATTAATCTCCCTAGCTCACATTCTGTCTTGGTGAACCTGAAGTCACTAATCTGTTCCAGCAGGGCTGAGATGTCACCCCTGGAGTTCATTTTCTGAGCACACCCAACAAGCAGAAAGGAGAAAGTTGCATGAAGAAGTAGAGCAGCAACTCATTCCCTTTGGAAAGAGACTTGTGAGGTTCTCATTTGTGATTTCCAGAGCATCTCCTTCGTTCACAGGAAATGCTCTGGAAAGAGTACGCTGGGTTGCACTCATACCAACAAAGGAGGTTTCTATTCTCGTAATCAAAACACTTGCCTTGTTTCATGGAAATACTCCATAATTTTTATTCTATTCAGAGGAACAGGTCCTTTGCTGGCAAAATACAGCTGCATAACAAGGCCTGGCTTTGCCCTTAACGTAAAATGTAACTGCAGAGTAATACCAGTAACAGAATAGTCCCAAACATTTCAGGAAGCATCAGGACTTGGCCAAGGTCTCTGAAAAGGAGATCTTGAGATAATTCATACTTGAGAGCAAGCTAAAGTTGAAATGGAAAATATTTTGATAACTATGCATAGCAGATACTGTAAGAGTTAATTCACTTCAGTCTACAATACAGAAAAATAACTACAGAAAAATAACACTTTATGAACAGTTCAAAAGCTTTATTAAAATGCAAAAAATTAGAACACTTGTCAATTCATTTATTTTCTGAACTATTTGGTACTTGAAGAAATTTTACTTGATTTTGCATGTAAATTATTGGCCTGCCTCTTATTTGCCTTTCAATGATAGCCAGTATAACCCTGGATTTTAAAACCAATCACAAGATGATGTCTCCTGTCATCAAGCTATGCCACTTTTACAAAGTCAGTAAAATTAAACCTGAAAACTTGATATGTATTTGTTCTGCGGATCCAAATCCACACAGTACTGGTATCCGTAACCTGCTAGTAACTTGTACAAATTTGTGATTTTAATTTTTGTCAAACACACAGAAAAGAACATTCTCCTCTCAGTGTGTTTATTCCCCCACTTCTACACATACTGGAAACAGGCTGTTGTTGAGGGGTTTTGGGTTTGTGTTGGCTTTTTTTTTTTTCTTTTTTTTTTCTGACACCAGATCCAAAATAGCTCTTAGACGAAGGTCACTTCCTTGCAGAACTGCTAAATAAATAAACCACATTTGACAACAGAATTCAGAAGATAACACATTACTGGGGTTCCCTTGCCAAAAAAATTAGAATATCTGTGCTTTTGTCTCACTGGATGTGCTTATTAATGTCAAACAGCATTTTCTCTAAGCAAAAGAAATGAGCAAAGTGCTCAAGACACACAATGGATGTTACAAGTCTTCCTTTTGCTTGTACCCAGCCTCCCAACACATTAAGTGGGCTATTCTTTAGTACACAAAAATCTGACTAAACAGCAATAGTAGTCACCACCACTCTCAGAATAGCAGTCCTAACCTTCCGAAATTCTGGTCTAGTAACCCTTGCATTATAAATTTTGTAACACTGGAGATCCAGAATTAGAAATGTTGTAGCTTGCTAGCAAAAGCAAAGCTCAAGTACAGGACTAGTCAAGTACAATACTTCTCTATTGAAATTCAGTGTTTTCAATGAACTCCTTAAAACAAGTAGCCTGTGAAGAAATCAGGTAGAGTTTCTGCACACCACCAGCCCTGGTAGGAGCATGTGCTGCCTGGCACACTGCTTGTAAACAGGACAGGCAGGAGGAGAAGGAGTGACACTCACACTACTCATCACAAAGGCAAAGCCAACCTGCAGGAAAAACACAGATACTTTATAAAAACAGAACGGTGATACAGACACTGCGATATCCCATAGGAAGTTACACAAAGCATATCCTTTTACCATTAATAGCACAGAATTTCACAAAGAACAGCAAAGCATGATTAAACTAAACCAGCACAAGGCTGACACTGATTTTAAGAGAAAATTACATCATCATACAGAACCTTACTTTTAAACACAGAAAGATGGAACATCCTTCATCAGCCTCCAGCTGCTGCAACTATTATCCAGGAGAAAAACCCAGCAAGATCTCCATCTCAGCATCACTCCAAGGAGAGCACTACACTTATTTAGCATCAGTTCCCAACAGCAATACAACTGAAAGCCCTGCAATCGGGTAGACTCAATGAAGGTTTTAATCATCTAATGAGATTACCTCATCTGTGTGTGGTTTCACAATGCAGTCTCAATGGTAGCCCATTATGGCAGTCCCCTGACACGTAGTATCAATCATGCTAATCGGCTTACTCTGCTATCACTCCTACAGAGAGGCACTGCCACGCACAGAAACCAAAACCGGGCACAGTTTCTACCCCACAGGTTAAAAGGAATTGTGAACAGCAAACACTGCTAGCTCCAAGCCTAAAATTAATGTCACTTCTATCCAGCAGGTTATGAGCCATGTCCCATCGTTAAATTTTACATACACTCTATGCTAAATCATAGCAAATTACAACAGCTTTCTTACAGAGAAGTTTACACATAACAATTTACATGTTTATAGTTAATAAATATCACATTGAAAAAATCTTAAAGCTTCACAGAACATCAGTATCTGCCTTTTCTGAAACACAAGCTTCTTCCCCAGGTACTATCAAGTGGAGCTCACAAAGCACAGCCCCCTGCCCATTTTACTGTTACCAATATAAAAATGCTACAGTAATTAATGTCCTTCACTCACCAAAGCCAGTAGCATCCAACTTGAAAGGAACATAATTTGTGTACAAATAAAACCTGTTCTATCTGGAAGATGATATTAAAGCTAAGTGTAGCCTGTATTTTGTGCTTTAGTTGCAAGGGGAAAAAGCAAACCTGAGTTTTGATGTCTTCCAAGGTAAAAAGGGATACAGCTGTTGTATGCAAATAGTCAAAATAACCAGAGACACTACACAGCTCAAAAGACAAACAGAACCAGCCCCTCTCATATCAGTTTTTATACAAGAAAGATTAAGCAGCTTGCCCAAAGAAGTCATAGGCAAAAATCTAAGACATGCCTTTTAATTAGCACTACCTTATCACACTGGCTTTACCCTTACACTTTTCCCAAAGCACTTGGAAATAGTGCTGCCTGAATTTCAACACATCTTCATTCGGTGAAAGAAATTAACATGTGGTTAATGATACAGATTTTTTTTTAATAGCTACATGCATCTAGAATAGGGCTCCCTAACATCTTCTCTAGTGCATCCTTTTACCATTAAGTGCTTTCAATAATGTGACGGAAAGGGAAGGAAAATTAAACAAGAGACACCAGATGAGTACCACAAAACTATAATCTTGTCACATTTAGCTTGAAAATATATAGAACCACTTAAAACTTGACACAACCTGTAAAACGCAAGAATCTCAAATTAAAGAAAAAAAATACAGAAAAAAAAAAGAAAAACAAACAACAGCTTTACAAATTTACAAACTTGTTGCTGATTATCAGCCCACTTTGCTGGGCCAAGCATCCCAAACTCTTCTGAAAGCACTTCAGTCTACTGCCAGGATACTCACTTAAAATGGAAATTCCAAACTGGAAAACCAGCAGGGCAATGTCAGGGCAATAAGGCTTTGGATCTTGTTATCTCAAATTAACTGCCTTGTGAGCCACTGACTCAGCTGGCCCAACAGAAGACAGGATCTGACTTGGGACTCTTGTTTTGCTAAACAATTTTTTTTTTTAAGACATTAAGATACCAAAAAGTAACTTTGTGGCATTTGACATTTGAGACAAAACACATATCTTTGAAAATATCTACATTTTCTGCCCTGCTTTTCCACAAGCATGCTCAATTCAAGCAGTTCTATTTCTTTCATAGGATATCATCTTTGCACATCCCAAAGTGAAGGCAAACAACCCTACCCTTCAAATAACAAAGTAAAGGCTTACAAATAATTTACCCTTGCTACCCAAATACATACTAACCCTTGTAATCAGCATAGAATATAAAATTGTTAGTAGAGTTTAAAAAATGCACAGTCAAAACTCTGTACATGAATCAACAATGCTTCTTCCACTGTTCCAACAAAATATCTGAGCTGATAAAAAGGAGACAAGACAGAGGAGAGGAGGGAAAAATGCACGTGACTGGGCTACAAAAAGAAGTGCACAGGAAGAAATATAAATCTCCAATAATGCTTTACTTCTGCTAAAGTATCAAATATTGATCTTAAAAGTAGCATTATTATTCTGCCATTAGCATAACACTGAAATCTACCTAGAAAGGGCAATTCTTAGTTAGTCTCTGTAAGCATGGAACGCTCACAATGAAAAAGTGTCAGTCTTTATACTGCTGAGCTGTTAAAAGACTTAAATGTTTAATTCTGTCCCATCCAGGAACTTTCCATTGTTTTCAGATTTGAACAATATTCCAAAAGTCTCTGCCTTCTGAGACCAAGATTTTCCTTCCCACCTCGCAACAAAAAGCTCCTGTTTGAAAAACACTGAAATGCCTTCCAGGGTCTCTCAGCCTTGCTCCTGAAACAACAGGGGTAGAGGACAAAGAAGGACATCTTCCTTAAACAAACCAGTAATTATCTCATTTTCCCTCCTTTTCTCACACAGTCAGCTTATGACAGATATCCAGGACCAAAAGTCATTAGCACAACCAGTTAAAACACGATTTAGCTAAGACAATACTATAATGGGAGATGTTAGGCAACTTAAAACTTTGAAATTCATTGGATGATCTATCCATAATAAGATTCCTGATCTTATTATGTTAGTTTTCATAGGGATCCAAAATGCTAATTAAATGAAAAGTCAAGAAACGTATGAGTTGCACTCTCAGTGTGGAAAAAACCAACAAGAGATCAACTTCTTACAAAGTTTATTATGCCATGCATCCCAAGCTTGCTTAATGTCTCTGTGAGATGTACTATAAAATAGTCATTTTGATTAAAGTAACACTAAACTCAGGTAGGAGAGTCCCATAAAGCCCAGGGAAGCTGCATTAGGATGAGTGAACTCATTTCTAATAGCAGAGCACAGACTTCATTGGCTTTCTGTCACTTTTTTAATCAGTGGGACCATTTTTCTCCCACAATCATTTTTGTTATTCACAGCAGAAAGGCACACAAGTAGTAAGCACACTGTACTGCTGATTAGAGCCAGTCTGAGCATCACAGAGATACCCAGGTGCTTGCTCATTATGGTGAAAGGCCAGTGAATCACTACAAGTGATCAGAGGATAAAAAAGGAGGAAAAAAAAAGTTGTCCTGGGAAGAAGATATTATTGAACATATCAAGTTGCTATTCACCTTCCTGCTCATTTTTCTGGCAGATCTGGAATGGGGGAGGGATAGGAGAGAGCAGTAGGTAAGAATTCATGCATGCAGGTGACCTATCTTTCGGAATAGACTAAGAAAGACTAAATTAAGAGATTGCCTTCCTTTTGATAGAAACCAAGTAACAGATTCATGCAATTCCTGGATTTGCTTATTCTTGTTGATCTTCAAGGTCCTAAAATACTTCTAGAGCAAGATAGGCATGTTAAAATTGCACGAGAAGGCAAGCAACCAGTGAATGGAAAAAACAGGAAGAAACTGATTTGCAGTGCAGGACAAGTGGGAAATTGGGATTTGCGAACTGCAATTACAAAAATAATTGTAAAAAAATTTTTTCAATTACTGCCACATATAAGGAAATTATTATCTCAACCTTGGTATGCAAGTCCACAATAATGCTTGATGCCTGATAAGTCATTTTGGGGCATAAAATCATGCTATTTCTGGCACATTTCTCGTCGGTCAGAACCTACAGATTGCTCCACACTTCTAACCAGGGCATTGCAATAGGTGCAAATGTTGAAAGAAGACTTTAAGAAATACCTTCCCACCTGACAGTAATTTCTTTCTGACTCCATTATGATGAAGCAGAGTGTGAATCTGCACTGGAACTTACACCCACAAGAAAACTTTAAAGATGAGAAAATGCTTCTGGAGGTGGACATTTGACCACATTACGTATGGGATTGGGGTTGTTTGGGTGTTTTTGTCATTTTGCATATTTAAAAGACTCTGTCCTGGGAAAGTGCAGGTGCTCCTCAGGCCAGCATGCTTTCAAACCTCACCTACAGGATTTGCAATGGATGCAGTTCAGAACCACAAACCTCAACATATTCGCTCCACGGCACTGCCAAGACCACGTCTGTAGGAAGGCGTATCTCAGCCTGCCCTTGCAGCTCCTGCCCAGCGCTGAGCACCCTCCCTGAGCAGATGCACACACACGTTCATACACAGGCTGATAAACTCATTGAATCTGAACAGCTCAGAGCAAGGAAACCTGATCAACTCCTACTGATCTTATCCCGCAGCCACCCCTTTCGGGGGACGAGCAGGGAACAACCATTACCGGGGACAGACCAGCTGAAGAGTAAGAAGCTCCAGGGCGTTGTCTTGCTAACAGTCAAAACGAAAAGCTGGCCTAGACAAGTCTTCTGAGGCAGCAGAGCTCTTGCAGAGTGAGCTCTAGACCCAAGATGCTGCGAACAACCAACCTGTGATATCTTCTAATCTCTTTAGTGCAGATTCAGGGCTGAAAATAAAGGATAACATCTTTTTTTGGAATCTGCCTCCTGCACCTAATTTCTGTTGTACATTATTACATACAGAGATATGGTATGCATACACCAGAAACAACACGATTTTACAATTATAAATTACAAACATTTGGTAAGACAGTTATTTCAACGATTGTTCCAAGGCGACCAAGTAGTCATTCGTTAACATATGAATTGAATCTACATAAGACTTTATGGTATAAATTTATAGCCAAAAAAGAAAAAAAAAAAAAACCCAGAACAGTCTCATTAATTTTACTTATTAAAAGCACACTTGAAATATTTCACAAAGTACAGTGAGTTTTATGGAAGAGGGGGAAGCACTGAAGTGCACGCATGAAACCAGAGACAAGACATATGTACAGGGTAAGCTGTTCCAGGTGCAAAATATCATGGAAGACACAGACCTGCAAAAAGAGGGAAAAATCGATGAATCAGCCTCAAGACCTGATGAGTTAAAGTAGCATTCGCTAGCAGTACTACACTGAGTGTATTTGTGCAAAGCCCTGCCCACACAGGGCCAGCTCTGTGCCCTGTCCTGCTCCAGAGGGATTTGTGGGGCAGCACACACCTTCCCACCCACTGAACCTCTTCCTAGGGCCACAGTTTTCCAAGGCCATCTGCAGGAAGGATGTCTGTACTGACTGCATGTGGCTGCATCTTTGATACTTTGGCTTCAAGATTCCAACTTAAAAGGGAAGGCTGGTTGTATTTATTTATACTTGATCAGAGGTGCCTCTTAAGATCATAAAGAAAACAACTCTTGCTCATCCTCCAAGAATCTCCCCACAGCTGTGCATGGGTGCACACACACTTGCAGACATGTATCTTGAGAGGACAGGGAGAACAACAATTGATTTCCTGCAAGCACCACGTCCTGTTGTTTTTCCAAGGTGATCTGGAGAATTATCACAATCCCAGATGTTTACCGGGGGAAAGAGAAACTGCAGTAACTCTGCACAGGATGAGACAGTTGACTGCCTAAGCACAATATTCTAAATGCAAATTCAAAGTTTCACTACTTTTTCTATAGAGGCTCTCTGTTCCAAGCCCTGGAATTGCAGGCTGTAGGATATTAACAAGCATACATTTGAGTTTCCAGCCACTTCAAGTGTCTATGAGGCAATGAACTTATACAAAGTATTTTTAGACTTCCTGCAATCAACTGTCCTCCCGGCATTGCTCAATATGACACACAGTTGTCTGAGGGATGCAGTTCTTCTAACATACAGTTTAATTTTAAAGTTTCATTTCTGTGTTTTCCATAAAATAAGTACTGGGAAATTTGCTCATCCAACAAGTTGAATCACAAGTGATTAAGGGTCATCTAAGCTATGCCATATTGTGTAAATGCTAATTAAATTATATTTACAAAAAGTAACTCATTTTATCTACATACGATAATTGTGTAAATTAAACAAAACACTAGTAATGACTGGGTGTGTGTAGCAAAAAGAGGTGGCTAAATTCTGCGCTGTAAAGTTTTGCCATTACAGAGTCTCACAAGACCGAGGTTAGTCTTGCTTGGAGATAACCTACACCGTCTGTGAAGGAAAACAAGCAGAAAATGTTGCCTCAACTTTACACATCCTGCAAGATAGAACAAATGATCTCTAAGAACTGTCCTATTTCCTGGTGTGGGGCAGAAAATAATAAACAGTTGAATCATTCTGAGGAGGAGTCAGGAAAGAGGGTGACAGCTTGCATCATCTGGGAATCTCACATGTCCAAGAAAGGATCAAGTTATATCAGTGCAACTACGGCAAGCCAGTCAGAATATTCCAATACAAGATGTTCTTGCAAGAAAATAACCATGGACAGGGTGATTGCTGGAACAACCTAATTATTCAGCAGCACTGAGTAACAAATCACTATTTGATGCAGCTCCAGACTATCCACTATTATAATAAATACTGTCATTAACCATGATTAAGCATTATCTCTAATGAAGACGCTTCAAATGAAGGAGCTTGCTAATTAGCTGTGTCCTACATCTCAGAGCCAACAAAGGGATCTTAGAAGTCTTCTGCTACCAATTTGTAAAAATGGGTGACTAGGACTGGCCTAATAACATGCTGACGACACTTCTTCCATTAAGAAAACAAAAGATGCCATCAGGATGTGGTGCTATGATTTTAAACTGTTACTGATGTGTTTCTTTTGGACTGTGACTGTTCTTGGTGTACTTTAGCATAGTGACTGCCATTTAGAGAAGAAAATGACTGCTACTTTTGGCGACTGCCTTAATTCATCATCTCCTCATTACTACCATTACTATTAGAATACTAAGTCACAGAAATATTGATCACACTGCCAACTATTCAGAAAAAAAAATAATAAATTTCACAGACTAAAGCTGATGTAGAGACTTAACTGAATTGCCTTCGATTAAAGGCCCAGCTGAAATTACAATGCAAATAAGGTAGTTCATTTTAAAGAGTCAGTTTTCATAGCAGTGTCCTGTCGCAAAGAAATTTAAATTCTTTCTGAAGAATGACTACAAAATGACCTCAGTTTCATGCTAATAAGGATGACTGTTTTCCTCAGACAAAATGATAACAGACAAAGGATTTAAATGAAGGAAATAGTCGTGGGGTGGGGGGAATCCTCTAAAAATGGTGAAGAACTGAGCAAAACAATCAGAATTACACTGAATGATTCAATGCTGCTGAGGCTTACTACAGTATGTACAAGTAGAGCATTGTATTCCTTTTTTCCAGTTGGTCTTGATTAAACCAAGAATAGTTCAAGGAGTTAAAAATTAAGCCACATACAAAGCTAAGGATCGTTTCTAGCAAGCACAGAAAGCATTTCTTATTATGATAAAAATGGGTTGGACTAACTGTGTAAGCAAAAAGAAAAAAAAGGCTCTTTTGCTATTTGAGTTTTTAGAACTCCTCTCCACTTCTGTGTGGCACAACCAGCAGCTCCATAAATAGATTACTGAAAAAGAAATTTTATTAATTTGAACAAATTTCATACATTTGGTAAAGTGTAGCTGGTTCATCACTGGGCAACACATATGCAAAAGCATTGAAACATCTGTTTTACACAACTGTTCATTCTCTTTCGCATCATATGCAAGGAATTTTTCTGAAATACCATCTGAATGCAAGACTATTCTTCCTGTCACCTGCAGGTCCAAAAGTAGCACAGCAATCTCAAAGAGACCTTGCCCACACCTGAAAATTCCAAAATTTTGGTTCTAGGCTTCTGTTTTCACCACGACTTTAGTCCATCTTTAGACTTTCAGCAGTACAGCACAAACAGCAGTAGCTCCAAGTGCAAACCAAGTCTCAGCTTTTCAGAAGTCAAAAAACCCCCCAAAATTAAAAAACACCAGACAAAACTCCAGTTACCACGCTGACTTTGGGTTTACATGTGCAAAATATCAACCGTAACAACGAAATGGACACACAGAGTCCAAACTAACAACTCTTGCATTTGACACCTCTCAGCTGTCACGGTATTTAGCCAATTGACTCATGTCAATCGCTAGGAAAGACACATCTATCTTATTTGCTAGGGATGTGTTAGGAAAGACATAACCCATGTTGTCACTGTAATCCTGTTAATGGGGAATAAAACCAAGTTTGTAAAGTAAACAGCTGAAAGGAGACAATATGAAGAGAAAGCATTGGCTCCTGAAGAGAAAGCACCTACTCCTATTAGGCATCATGCTTCTTTTGTCTTAGATTATGAAAGGCTAAGAAATACTTCATCAGGAATTATGTGTTTTAACAGGAAATTTTAATCTGAGAGCTACAAATAATTAATTCAATAGCTATGGATAAGAGCAGAACATAAAAAAAAAGTTTTTGTTCACATTGAGCAGAAGCAAAGAGATTGGTATTTATGCCATGAGTACACACACTACTTGTAATAGAGCACAAGTGATACTCTTGGTATTCCTAAGAACTATAACAAAAAAATACATACACCAGGAAAAGCATGTACACAGAAAAAAAAATTTAAAACCACAAGAGAGCTCAAACACTCAGTTTTATGCCACCTGGTTTGACAGACTGGAAAGGTGGAAAACCTTATCATCTTCCTAGTCCGCTCTGCTTTGCCATTTAACAGTCTGTATTTCTTTTTATTAAGCATACAGAAAGACTAAGTCACAGTGAAATAAGTGACTGGAAACCATTTCACTTCTCTCTACAGATAATCTCATTTTGTATTATGACCAAATCCTGGCACCTAAAAAAGAAAGGCTAGCTGTATTTCATACGGGCTGCTATAAAGATTTGCCATTCAGAACATACTTTGCAAATTATTCTCCAATGCTTTTAACTGGATAGTTAAATTCAGCCAGAGGAAAGTGTTTAATCAAGCCTTAGAAGACAACAGGCAGTTACAGATAGAACTGCATGTGTAAGACACAAGAATTTACACAAATTAAGAAATATCTCAGATCCCAGTCTTGTAAGCACCTATCCCAAAGTCTACAGTTTAAAAAAAGAAACAACCAAACAAACAGAAAACCAAAACAAATACACAGAACAAAAACCTTCACGTAAGTGTTTTCTACTGTTGAGCGAACTTGAAAGCATACTCAGAGCTAAGTTCTTCCTTTAAAGCAAAGTCAGTACAATAACTCCTGAAAGCAGAAATAGTGCAAGAGTTAAGTTTATTTTCAGTATGAGAACACCAGTACCTGGAATTTGACAGCAGCCAAGGTTACTGTTACATTTTCTCACTTGAGAAGTGAATACCATTTATCTCTGGACAATACATTATCTCACAGAAGTTTCTTTACCACAGGTGCTGTATGAGAGGGAAAAAAGTCTGTTCTTCACAGGGAGAGAGACAAAGTGTGCAGGACGTCTCCAAAACACACTTTCCTTCCTCTTTTCTCTTTGTCTTTCACAGTTTTTCTTAAAAGCATGAAGTGTGGCACTTGCCAGGTCTAATGCACTAAGAAGAAATGAAATGTTTTTCAACAGCCTCAGTAAACTAGAAGTCAAGGTTTTAAACATAAACACAAATCACTTCAGTAGCACAGAAGTTTGAAAAAGCCACTGCAATAGCAAAGACAGTATTTCAATTGTTTATTAGATAGACTTTTATAGACTTCTTCAGATAGTTATGAGAACCTAAATAGTCAACAAACCCCCACTAGGATTTTTTTTCCTGCTCCAAGTTGTATGGTCTAAGGAAGCAACACACATTGGGGCTTTTTTGTTAGCTTTCTGTGGTATATTTTCAAACAGCCTTCCTTTTATTTATTATCATAGTTCTTGAACAGAACTCATAAAAATATTATGAGGAACTTCTTTCTCTACAGTTGACCAACGTTGTTTCAAGAAAAAGCACATTACATACTATAAATCCAGTGACTGTTTCACCACACAGTCTCTTTACGTCCAAGTAAAAAGTCACTAAGATTACAAGCAAAGAGAAATACCAGTCCTATGCCTGTGAAATGGCTTTATCAACTTGACTTGAAATCCTTGTCAAGAAGACTTCAGATTTCTTGTATTATTTTTCACCCAAATTTAGTAGCCTCTACATTATTTTAGGCAAAATGCTTGACTTCTTCCAAAAAAGAAAAGGCAAATATAGAAACTTTCAAGATAATAACGATGATAATAATCTGAGTTGCCACTTCTATTTATTGTACCAGTAGTTATCATGTGCAAAGAACTCCTGCTATGATTTTAAAAAGTTTGGCTTGTATGATATGCTTATAGGTACACACCTGCCCTTTTGTTACACAGAGATCTACTGACCTTAAAAGCCAAGCCTGTTGAACAAGACTTTCACCAATGAAGCGCGGTTGCTTAATGACTTAATGGAGGAGCAGACCATTAGCTTACAAAACAGCATCGCGCTGCCTAACCAGAGAGAAAGCAGAATTATCCCAGGGGGACAGAAAGGTAGCAAGGAGAATCAAGGAAATGTCAAGTGCAGGATGTGGATATGCTGAAGAAGGCAGGACAGAAAGACCAGACGTACCTTTGCCCTCGGTGCTGCCCCTCTCCATGGCTCACATCCCTGCCTGTGTGTGAGAGTGGTCGTCACATCCAGCTGCACACCCAGCACAGGCTGGCCCACAGCCAGCTGAGTGACTTCAACTGCTCCATATTAATACGGCCACAGAAGCAACAGGCAGGGGACAGCCGGAGGAAATGGAGGGGGTTGCACCCTCCGGTCAGCAACCCCTGCTTCTGCGGCCAGCAGGCAGATGGGCGAGAGACCATGGCTGGAGCTCCGTAGCTGGAGCGCCATCCATGCTGGCACCTGCTGTGCCACCTAACACAGGCCACAGCTTGGTGCAGGAAAAAAAAAAAAAAACAGGCAGGCAGGCAGGCAGGCAGGCAGGCAGAGATCTCCCTCCCTGCTGGATAGCTGCTCCTGTTCACACACCAAGGCACTTAAAAAGCAACCACCTCCTCAGCTCACCACCGGGCACCTTGCGGAGACACTTGACAAGCAGAACCTCCCCGTGGTAAAGGGTAAGGTTAAAGAGATGGATTTTCAAGAGGCCTTGGAAGTTTCAAAGAGTGATAAAATGCACCAAATTCCTGCAATAAATTATCTTGCACATTCTAAGCTATTTCCTGATACACGAGCTGTTCAGTCAAAAACTTAAAGGTCAAATTTGCATTGATAGCCTCGCCAAAAAGTTTTCTACAGAGAAAGGAAAGGAGGAGGAAAGGCTAAGGAAGCAGACATGGAAATAAGAAACCAGTATCTTTATTTTATGCAAGATAAAGTCACTCGCAGTGCAGAATCAGCCTGAAGGGTGAATTATTAGCCTTGTTTTAACCAATATGCTCTTATCTCTAATTCTTTCTAATTAGCAATATTCTCTCCTGTGTTACTTGGAAAGCCTTCTTTCTTTAAAAAGAGGGGAGGGGGATTAACGACTGTCTCAGCTTTAATCCTTCCTCACACTCCTACACAGAGACCTTTTTCTTCCTTAAGGACACTTCACAAGTACTTCATTATGTTCGATTTTTTTTTTTGTGCTCAGTATATATAAACCAGCTACTTGCCATTTTTAACTCATTCAAGCTGCAGCCAAGCATCTTGCCACAGAAAATTAGGCACACTGCTGTTAAGAGAAAGGTCTCTGAATACTTAGAGCTATAACAGTATGCTTATACAAGTAAACACATGAAAATGCTGAATGTAATTTCTTACCTATGTCACCTGAAGATTTCTGATGAGTCCACATGGGTTTGATTTGGTTGGGGTTTTTTTACACTTCATTTTCATGAAGAAATGGAAGCACCTGTATTTTCTAGCATCAGCACATCCCAATAAAAAAACTGAAAATCTTAATTACTCAGGCTTGTTTAGCTCACACTTAATCAAGAATGCACAACATGAAAAGGTTCCACATTCAACCAGCTGATATTTTAGTGAGATCATATCCATATTAAAGATTATATCCTACCACACTCAGATGGCGAAGAAAAAAAAAGCACAGCCACATGTATGCCTTATTTTCACACCTCATACTGTCAATAAATCCTTTCAAAAGCAAAACACTCAAAAAGAAAAACCCTGTCTCTTAATGGAACCTGGCACTGTGATTGCAAAGTAAACAGAACATATTTAAAGCTGTTACAGCTTAGTACTAGAGTTTTGCAGTGATTAAACTGTAATAAGCCACACACTACTAATATCCAAGAAGGAAGAATTCTCAGTAGCACAGTTTCCAGGCTGCCCCTTCATCCTCCTCAGCTTCTCCTCCTGAGAAAACCTGCAAGGTATGTACCTAGCATCACTTATGCCTGTCATACACCATTGCAGCTGTGCCGCCTGGCACTCGTGCAGAAAGTCTGAGCTCTGTTCAGCCCTTCTCTCCCCACTGCAGAAGCTGAGGAAGACAAAGAACCCAGCACCTTTTTCATACCTTGCTTCAGCTTCCCCCTGTAATGTCACCATTTTCCCTGGGGACACAGATTTAGACCTAAGAAAAACCCTGTTACCACCAGGTGCTGTGATCCACCAGAAAGTAACGCTGAAATTCCCCAAGAGAACAGATTCAGCCCAGCTGACAGCAACTGTAGGTCTGAATGACATATTAAAAAGCAATCAAGCTGATTACATTATGCATCAAAACATGGTTAAGTGGTACAGTTTTGCTGCAATGTTAAAAGAACATCTGATCTTCCTCTGAAGAAATACAGTTTCACTGTCAAGAGACTGGCAATAATAATAACAAAAAAAGATTTAAAAAACTGCAGCGGAAGAAACAGGGTTTTTTCAACAGTTTTCAACAGGCTTCCCACACCCAGTGAAAGCTTTATGGAAGCAAAGGGTAATTTAATGACCTTGCCTTAAGCAGATGGAAGAGACTGTAACATTACAAAGTTCTCCTGTTCCTTTTGGCTTTTTTTTGTTTGTATTCTTAGGTGCAAGTTATTCCCGCCACTCCCTTCTCAGCAGGTGTAGGCTCACTTCTAAAGCTCCCAGTAAACCAGCTCTCCTCTCAAGCACAGCCTTGCTGCTGCAGGCCAGCTGCTCTCCAGGTCTCTATACTGAGAGCCCAAGATAAGAACAAAAGTTTCTGTATGAAGCAGGAGCATTCATCATGTCAAGAGAAGAGGAATCCTGCAGAGATAAGCAACAGCAGAGAAAGAAGTCCACCTGCACAAGTTCTTCTATAACACCAGTTTCCCTTAAAGTGTCAATGTGCTGCTTTTGGCTGGGGCAGAATTTGTTTTCTTCATAGTTGCTGGTATGGGGTTATAATTTCGATTTGTGCTGGAAACAGTGTTGATAATGGGGATGTTTTTTGCTACTGCTGAGCAGGGCTTACGCAGATCCAAGGCCTTTTCTGCCCAGCAGAGAGGGGGCTGGTGGTGCACAAGGAGCTGGGAGGGGACACAGCCGGGACAGCTGACCCCGAGTGAAAAAAGGGCTGTTCCAGGCCATGTAACACCCCACTCGGCATATAAATGGGAGGGAAGAAGAAGGAAGGAGGGATGCTTGGTCTTCCTAAGCAACTTTGACACAGTTGCCAGCTGGGGTTAAACCAGAATAGCCATTCAAGGACACAGCAGAGCTCCACTGTGGATGTGCTACATTTCTGCTGCAGACAACACCAAAATAGACACACATTCCCCCACTGCAACTACAAACTCTGGGCGGTGACCCACCTGTAGAAGGACCACTTTGATCCAGAAAAGGGGGGAGTAGCTTAGGAGTAAAGTACACTGTCAGAACTTCACCTGCCTTTCCAAATGCAAAGGCTGCACTACACCCAAACAACAAATTTTTGATCCCCGGTAAGTTCACCCTAATAGAGAAGCATCCGCTGGACACACAAGCCAGACACCAACAAGATACCCCAAGTTCCTCAGCCAACAGTATCACAACATGCTGTGGATGACCTCAGATAGCTCCTGGTTATCCAAATTGACAATACAGCATAGTGATTTTAAATGGGAGCTCTCCTTCTATTTTTAATTGAAAACTTTCCACTTCAAGTTTCCTCCAAGTTTTGGCAGCCCGACTAAGGGAGACAGTTTAAGTCAAAACAGCTGCAGAGAGAGATACATTACAAGTTTGTACACACTTCTGCATACCTTTGCATTAGTTCCTTAGTATGTGGAATGACTTTTTCTTTGAAGACTTAGAGAAACTTACAAAGTAATATTGTGAATATTAAACTTAAGTTTGGATTCAATGCAGAGTGAAGATTAATTAGCAATATAAAAGTATGCTTTGTTGGACCACCACTAAGTCTGTCCGTGAACCTCACAAAGCTTCAGAACAGGTCTTCTGAGGCTCTGCTGTTGTAGCCCAAAGGGGCACATGCAATTTTTTGCCCTCGGGTGGTTTGCATTCACAGGTTAAAAAACACATCTGTCACTCACACAGCGTTTGGACCAGCAAGCACTCACCACCCCACAGCCTATTTTTAAAACTGCCTTTTTTTCCTTTTTGCTTTCCTATTTTTAACCTAAAAGGGTTTTGCTGATTCCTCTTGTGAAGAGCAATGCCACAAAGCAGCTCCCAAGTATAAGGCGCTCCCTCACTGCAATTCCAAAAATGCAGACTTTTGTGGGCAGCAGAGAAGATACAATAAGAACATAACTATTAATGCGAGACTTTTCTCCCAACATACTGTTATTAGTCTGTGAGTCCTGTACACAGTCTTGCATCACATCTGTGGAATAAAATGCAAAAAAGTAACTTTCCAAGGAAAAAAAAGAAAGATTATGTCCCACAAAGCTCTCTGCAGACAGCAGAAGAGTGGATGTCTCCTCTTCCTACACAGCAAGAAAGAAACTATCAAAAAAGCCTTTAAGTCAACCAGCATGCCAACATGAAAGGTTTCACTTTTCACTGCACTGAAGAAAACCCAAGAGAAAACCTAACAAAAACAAACACACACAACAAAAAAAGAAAATTCTGCTTCCATGCATCAGGCCTGAGCAGGAATATTCACTAATGATGGCTTCTGACTCAAGTAAGAATTTCAACAGAAAAGTTGTTCCAAGTTAGTTTTTGAGCTATTCAGTCAAAAGTCTTTGCATTTTATATCACGATCCAACAAATGAAATTCCTTCCAAAACCCCACCCTTCTCTTCATGCCAAAAGTTCACAAATTTGAAATTCTAGCCCCATCCTGGATTAACAATTCATTGCTCTGTCACCAAGTCATATTTCGCAACCCGCCTTCAGTGTATTTGTGGCAAGAATGATCTATAAAATCCTGAACTGCCAAAACCTGCTCTGATATTCCCATTCCACTTGCTCCCATTCTCATTCAAGACTCCAGTGCAGCCTGGCCTGAAAGCAGAGACAAGGAAAGGGCATCTCTGCCAGGAGTCAGGTATTTTTCTGTTATGGCTACTGAGTTCTGTATCAATTTAAATTGAAAGACTCACAACATGTCAGTAAGTATGAAATGGAATCAATAAAGTTATTTGTCTCATTTCATTCCTTCCTCATGAATTAAGGAAAAAGAACAACTATCAGTCCACCAGTTGCTGCAGATTGTGTAACTTTTGGTGAATACACTGATAATAATAAATGAGGAAGTCCTCTAGAGCATACCAGTCATTGTTATAAGAAATACATAATTTCTCCACTCTGAGAAGGTGCTGGTGTCTATATGCTCTTAAATACTTTAAATTTTATTCCTGTAGATGGTTCTTTCTGAGAAGGCTTGTCAATAGAAACACTGATTTCTGAACATATGGAGAGAAAACTGTAGAGAATCTGAAATTTAAGGACTGAAAAAGAGCATTTGATTTCAGGCTTCCTAATTGTTTTTTACATGATAGTATGAAATTCAAAGATGAAAAATTTTAAGTAGCAAAGCTATCTGGAAGCAAAACTTTTAGGGAACAACATGACAAAGGAAGTGTATTTATAGGTTTGAAAACAGAGGGGGGGAATAACTGAAGCAGCTGCACGATTTTTGCACAGTGGACAAGAAAAAACAACTGAAAAAGAAGGAAAAGGCAGACAGAGAAGAAAGTAAAGTAGTTAAAAGCAAGGCTGCAGTACTTAACTTATTTCTGTCTCAGGCTATCATGAAAATGTTGCTGTTTTTTGCTTTTACTTTAAAACTAGTGCGCTTTTCCCCCCTTACCTGATCCAGTTTTCTACGTGCCTTTCCCAGTTTTCATAATTAAACCCATTAAATAAATAATTATATGGCTATGACGCATGTTGCCATGGCAAGCATTGCGATAGCAAAGATTCAAGCTTTTATGACTTCACTACAAGGTCACGGAGAAGCGTGTGAACAAGAAAAATGAGTAGTGAAAAAGGCCATTTCCATTAACATCAGCTGTGAGGAAAGACACAGAGATGAAGTAGGTGGCTGCACCCTGAAGAGTGGTCTAAGGGCCAGGGTTTCATCTTTCACTCCTGCCTCTGCACGAAGTCACAGGAGGAAGAGAAATGTGGCTGCCGACTGCCTCATCCTTCTGGTTTTGTCTGAAGGCTCAGTTAGCGCAGCGCTCCGGCAGCGTGCGAGGCCCCAGGGCCACATCCATTCATCTGCCCGCTAGCCCGGCTGAGTGCTCCTTTGCCTTTCAAAGTATCCATTAAAACACTGCAAGACTGCGATCTTTAAAGAGCACGCACTCCTCGCCAGGTAACTTGAAAGCAGCGCTGGAAGAAGATAAACACCGCAGCCTGGCTTCCCATAGGAGCACGGCCATTCCGTTCCCACCAGCATCCAGCCCAGGTGGGAGAGAGCCCGCAAGGTGCACAAGAAAAGCAGCGGTGCCAGCCCCAGGTAGAGGGGCAGGGACTTCTGGGGGTTCCCTGGGGACAGTCAGACGCACTTGGTGGTCTCCTTGGAAAGCTGTGCATGGAGTAAGATGGAGCCCCACAGCAGGGCAGGGACACAGAGGGAGCGGCCTTCAGCCCGACACCCAAGAGGGTTGAGGGGGTAGAAGAAAAGCTGCCCTCAAATTACTGACCAAATTTCCTCCCCAAGCAGTTAGAAACCACTGCTGCTGAAGGCCATGACTGAGGAGAAAGAAGTGGCCACTCACACCATGGTGCCCTCCAGGTGATAAAGGCCACGGCACCACGGTCAGGCACAGCCTCTAACAAGATGCATAACTAAGCTAAAGCAAGGTGCCTCTAACTTGTTACTATTTTTACCAGTAAATCTTGTCCTAAAAATATTTGCGTGGGGGAGGAGGAAAAGAAAAAAAAGGAGGATTTAGTGGGGTGTCAACTAAAAACTTCTCATCAAATACATGCATGTATTTAAAAGCAAATAAAGCGCTTTGATGCTGCTCCGTGGTGATGTCTACAACTCAGCAGAAAGGACAGGCAGGCAGACTCTCACATTAAGAGAAGAGGTGGGAGATTCAAAATTCGAGATGAAGAAAGCACACACTTGTACCGAACTTTCAAAACAAGTTATTCCAGTTTAACATTTTTCTTCCTGAACTGACATAGCATAAATAAGAACCAATGAACTAATGAAATGCAAAGCTTATCCTGAAGCATGAAAGTATTATAATTGTGCTGCGCTTTGCTAATTTTAGAAGACGAAGAAGAATGACTATACTATAATAAGTCAAATGTAAATATACAAGGCCATCCGTTCACCCACAGTGTGTGCAGCCCACATTACTCAATTCTTCTCTGTATCCTCTCAGTTTAAGGTAATAAGAGCAGCAAGGAATTCCTCTACTACCTCCAGTTTGCTAGATAAACCTATTCTATTCCAGAATAAATTTGAAGTTTACTGGTCACAGTTTCCTTTACTTCAAGGCTGAGCTTCTGCCTGTAGGCTTCTCCACATGCTGAAATGACAGACAGTGAAATACAGAATTGTAAAGTCTGGCACCTTCACAGTGCTCTGTGCCCCTCGCTGGCTCCAGCAGCACCTCTGGATCCCAGGGAAAGTCAGATTTTCATCCCTGTGGCACCCACACACTGGGCTAACATCACTGTAGTGTGACAATGGCGGTTTCCTACATGTTACACGAAATACATGGCCTGAAAATTGAAATAATGAATAAAAAACTCCAAAAACCACCACCAAAAAAACAAACTACTGAGAAGTTTCAAACAAGGGAACATCTTCCCTTCTAGCTACTAGTTCCAGATAAAAATCACTATGGGTCATGGCCTCCCCTCTTATGAAGTCAGCATTTTGCACAAACATTCTTCCTGTAATACAGATTACAGAGGTCAGATAACTTCTCAGAAATACTAAGACACAAGCCACATGGTAAGCCATACATACATATATGCTTACTATCTCCACTTAAAGTTACCCTAAAAAACTCTGAATAATCCATCCCAAGCAAACTATGATAAGTACATTAGGAATTTTATCCAAATACGAAAAGTAAGGAAACTCAAAGATTATGAAGCTACCTTTCCTTCCAACCTTTTGGGAGACTGGGGAGAGCAGAAGGAAAAAAGTTAATCTGGAAACATTTTGTTTCAGTGGAACTGTATTTTTAGTCTTCTGATGATATGTTATTATTGTTTTCATGTCAAAGTTAAAATATTTCATTTCTTACTGTGACAGAAATAACAATGAAATATTTCTATTTTATCAAAACATTTTTCTACAAAGGCCATTAAATCAATGGATTATAATTAAATACTTCAATTCATCTAGATAGCAGTTCTGATATAGCTCTCTTGAGGGAAACTTCAACTCTTTTAAGAAACTTCAGATTCTTAGAGACAAACAAATATTACATACTAATGTTCAAAAGGGACAACAAAAAGTAATTCTAAGCATCAAACCCCCAGAACTTTAAAACAGACCTGATTCTATAGCTGAAGCAGTTCTCATTAACAAAACTGGCAAAAAATGTATCAAGTGCAGAAATTGGTTCAAAACCAGACTTATTTAATATTTTTCATTTTAGCACAATAGCGATCAACTTACAGTAGCTCTGATTAACTGGCTCACTTGAAAAATTCTTTACCAGATTTTGCTTAGTATTAACTCATGAAGCTTAGACCAAGAGGAAAAGAAAATTTTCCTTAGCATTGAAAGTGTTATGCTGATTGACTACTATATTCTTTCTACACTAGATCTTCTCAGGGAAAGAAGCTGTTCCTAGCAGCTATAATACATGAAATACCAAAAATATTCCTGTGATGAACTCCAAAAGTCACCAGAAGACAAAGAAGGCAGTGAGCTTTGGAAAGGGGTTTTAAAAAAAAGAAAAATAAGTCACCTCACTCGATACAAACTGTCCATCAACACAAACATTTTCCTACATTTCAGAACAGTCCAGAAGACCATCAATAAGAAAATCTGCAACTCCCATGTGCCTCTGTCAGGAACCCAGGTCCCCTGATTTGATTTATTTTTTAAATACAAAAGACTGGCATTACAATATTTTTTGAGTGTGCCTGATTTCCCACAATCTGCAAAAAAATCAGCATTATCATCCTGAGGTGTGTCTGAAAAGCACAGTGATTTCATGTGCCATTAGTGTGTCATAGCACAGGGGCACATTTTGTTAATGCCATGTAAGATATTACAGTACATTCACGTAGCTCTGCAGACTTTAACCACACTCACCCAACAAGACAGGCGAGTTTAGCTTATACAATACGTAAACAAGCCTTAGAGCAAACATGCAGTAGAACAAGTTGAAACATTGGTTACATTAGTTAAACCTCATTACACCTGAGTAGCCTCTTCATTTCCAGTTATTCCCATTAAGAACACTGCAGGTTAGCAAGATCAGAAAATAACAAGTCATCACCTTCTCCACTCCCCCCCTGGACTCCCCTTCCAGGCATACTTTGCACCGGTTGATGCAGCAGAACAATTGGAGAGTGCACAAAGAGCTCTGGACCACTTCCAATTTGCTTTCCCATCGATATACAGACACTCTATCTTTTTCCCCCAATCAGTGTCATTGCAAAACTCAAAAATGCAGCCTGGTTGGTTTTAGCTCGACCAGCAGCAGCCCTTGGTGCCTTGGTCTGTGCCACTATGTGCAGGGTCCCGGTGAGGGGGCTCACACAACTATTTCCCCTCGGACAGCAACAGATTTGGATTACATGATCATCAAATCATAGAGTATTTTGAGTTGGAAGGGATGGTACATAGGATACAGAGATTCTCTCCTGTGTACAGTAATTAATTCTACTTTGTCACACATTGTTCTTTGAGAATTTTTCAGGGACTTGTGAAAATAGAAAGCAGTAGCCAGTGGCCATATCACCACCGTAAATGTATCTCCCAGCACCAAATCTCTTCAGACTTGCCTGGCACAGTTTGGGAGAAAAGTACCTGACAGAGGCACAGTGTAAGGAAGACAAGACTGATGCTGAAGAAAGCACCTGAAGACTCCAGAGCTTTTTACCCCATTCAGATGAGGGAATGCATGTTGTGAATTCCATTGCCTTCAGGTTTTGCTCTATTAAACATAAAATTTAAAAGAACTAATTATTTTATTATTCGAGTAGTGAAAGCATAAAATGAAAGAAAATTCGTCTTTACAGTTAAAATTGCATTCTTTCAGGGGTCAACTTTCATATTTGTTTTGCTTTTCTATCTCAGTGGAATTCAAACCACGCACGCTATTTGGGGCTTTACTGAAGGATGACCACAAAGAAACTTTACAGCTGATACAGACAACAGCAGCTTATCTTGGCAGCTCTCCCAAAAGTGCAGAGATAATTCCCATGCTCACCAGTCTGTATTCTGTCAATTATTCGTATGCACAAATTCAAACCATTTTGGCCTTCATGGATCTCCATACAGGCAAAGTCCAAGCTACAAAGGAATCTCTTAATCTGCACAGATTAGACTAAAAAAGAGCAATAACATATAAAGCCTCCTACATGCTTTCCAAGCAGAGAAAGAGATGTTTTCCGCCATGAAGTCTCCTGAAAAATTTGTATGTAGTTCCTTCCCTCGGTGTAGACCTAAGAGCATTTCACAAAAATACACAAGTGAATAGAATAACCACACAAGTCTTTTGTACATGTAATAGAAGAAATCAGTCTTGATTGAGAACAGAATGAAAAAAATACCCTCTAGTTCTAATAGTTCAGAAAATAGTTTTATCACTTAATCCCAAACTTTGTACAGAATCTAAAAAGAGCGGGCAGAAAAAATAATGACATATAAGTCTCTGTAGAGGTAAGTGCAGTTAGGAATGGATTTAAATACAACCTTCAAGGAGACTGAATTTTATGAAACTATGAAGAAAATAGCTGTAGCATTTAGACATATACAAGCTAGTCCTGATTAGTATCTTTATTAATGATCCAGATGAGGGAATCGAGTGCACCCTCAGTAAGTTTGCAGATGACACCAAACTGGGTGGGAATGTTGATCTGCTGGAGGGCAGGAAGGCTCTGCAGGGGCATCTGGACAGGTGGGATCAATGGACCAATGGTGTGAGGTTCGACAAGGCCAAGTGCGGAGTCCTGGACTTTGGCCACAGCAACCCCAGGCAGTGCCACAGGCTGGGGCACAGTGGCTGGGAAGCTGCTCAGTGGAAAAGGACCTGGGGGTGCTGGTGACAGCAGCTGAACATGAGCCAGCTGTGCCCAGGTGGCCAAGATGGCCAATGGCATCTTAGCTTGTGTCAGGAACAGCGTGGCAGTGATTGTCCACGAAGGACCAGGGCAGTGATTGTCCCTCTATGCTTGGCACTGCTGAGGCCACACCTCGAATCCAGGGGTTTGCACCCCTCAATAAAAGAAAGACACTGAGGTGCAGGAGCGTGTCCAGAGAAGGGCAACAGAGCTGGGGAAGGATCTGAAGCACAAGTCCTATGAGGAGAGGCTGAGGGAGCTGGAGGTCTGTAGCCTGGAGAAAAGGAGGTTCAGGGAGGACTTTATCTCTCTCTATAGCTCCCTAAAAGGAGGGTGTAGTGAGGTGAGGTTGGTCTCTTCTCCAAATTAACAAGAAATAGCAGAAGAGGAAACAGTCTCAAGCAGTGCCAAGAGAGGTTTAGATGGGATATTAGGAAAAATTTCTTTATGAAAAGGGTGGTCAAGCACTGAAAAAGAGTGCCCAGGGAAGCAACAGAATCACCATTCCTGGAGACTTCAAAACCCATATGGACATGATTCTTAGGGACACAGTTTAGCGGTGGACGTGGCAGTACTGGTTTAATGGTTGAACTCAATGATCTCAGAGGTCTTTTCTAACCTTAATGATTCTCAGAATATGATTAGCAAGCCTGACACAGAAGAAAAAAAAAAAATGACACCAGCTATCGTTGGCTCTATCTGGAAAACGCCTACATGCTCAGCCAATGCTGAATGTGGGCGAGGTTGTCTACATGTTCCTGGAATGGGCAACTCTAGTGGTGAAGAGACTTAAATGTCAGGAAAATGTTGGGCATATGTTAAAGGAACAGACATGTCAGATGCAAAGACAACTTCCAAGAAAACAGAAAGTATACTTAATTTGGTAGCAAAACGTTAGTGGTAGTAGTATACAGAAGACAAGTCAGAGAAAAGGCAATATTTAGCAGAGAGACTGAGTGTGTGCCATTGATGTAAAGTTTACATAAAATGAGCATGAGGAGCCATCCACGGAAAGATTAACGGCCAGGAAGAGCAGAGATGAACAGATACAAGCTGACACAGAAGCTGCAGATCTTCAATGGAAAGTGCGACCAAAAGGAAAAAAACAAAGAAAGAAAAAAAAGAGACTACTACCCTTTAGTAAAGAAATGAATGAAGTTACAAGAGTAACAGGGAATTATGTCACAAGGCTAAATACAAGAGCTCAAACAAGGAGTTTTTGGTTGCTTCTAAAGTGAATAAAGGTCAAAAGGGAAAAATAAGAAATAGAATGAATGAACTACTGACACAAGTACCACCTTGGAAAAGGTCACCTGTAGGCCTGTGCAGGTGTCTGCAAAAGTCATGAAGAAAGACTAAGCCAGGTTAAAGCCAAGGCTTCCCCTTCTGGGAAGGCTTGTGGCTCCAAATTTTGCTCCAGCCTACCCTTCACAGATAACCTTTTGGGCACACTGCAAGGCTTACTTATTCACCCAAGTTTTTACCTCAAACACGAGGTTGGAGATTTTGTGAAGATTTTTCTGTTTCCTACTTGGAAATCACAGAGATATATTTTGTTGGTATGTCACTAATTTCTAAGCAGTTTGAACTGTATTAATTACTAAATATACACCAAGAGGTTATGGTAAACACTGAAAAGCATACACTGCACTTTATTACATTTAGAATATATCCTTATTTGGACATTGAGGTAAGTTTTACCACACTCAGTTGAAGTCCAACATATTCTTTCAAATAATTTCATTAACAATACTTATTTTTAACCCAGATCCGTAACAAACTTGGGTGACTCTCTCATTTTGTCTTTTTAAGTTAAAATAATACATGACTAACAAAGCTACAGTTCAAGCAATATGTCCTTGCTATCACATACAATAATCCAAAATAAACTTTCTGAATTGTACCATCGAAATATTAAAGATTTGCAGGGTTCTGTCTAATCTTCACAATACACCCTTGGGCAATTTCACCCTTGTGAAATTATCCTTGTAAATCAAAACTCAGTCCTGCAGTCACATCTGCATCTGGGGACCTTTTTCTACAGGTGAATAAGAATGTTTGAATGCTACCAGAGAAATACTGCAGGTCAGAGGAGTTACATTTAATAGCCTCAGTGAGCTCTCCTCCAATCAGTCTCTTTTTAACTATGTAGCCTGCAGTTTAGGGATCTGTTATAAAAAAAAATAATTAATCAGCATTGGATGCTGCACTTCTTCATGAAAAGCCAAGATTAACACATTGAGTCAACAAGTTCTATTTTGAAATAGTTCAAGCCACTAAGGAGATGATTGCTTTCCCCAAATGATGCAGACTTGTCTGCTGTTGTCTGGGCCAATTCAGAGGCTTGTTATTCACTACTTGGTTGATTTCAAAAGCAGACTACCCCTTCAGAAAAGTTGCAGAGACTATGACATCACATTTATGATAATTTATTGCACAATTTCAGTGGCTACATCCCGGGATTTTATTTCGTGGGAAAGCATATTTCTATACCAGTCTCAACCATATTCTTGGCTTACACCTGTCCACAGAGTCACAAGTTTTGGTATAAATCTTAGCATGTTTTTCATAATACTGTAAAGGTGTTTAACAGCAACTTCAGGCTGCACAGTTCAATTACCAAGAGTAATATTTGCCCTTTACAATGAGACTTGCTGAAATTTCGCAAGCAACTCAGAAGCGCTGCTTAACAATTTGCTAAAAATCATACAACACTCCATCAGATTTCACTTTAATACTATTTTTGTCTTCTTAAAGAAATAAAAAGCCAAACATCCCTTGAGAAGGCAAGATTGTCATCGCCTTAGATGAATGACAATAATGCAATCACTGAAATTCAATGCAAGAGTATAATCTAATAACCTCAAATTCAAATGGAAAGACTTACACACCACTGCGATGTTTATTGACTAGAACTGATAAAATAGTACTGTGGAACACTGCAAGACAAAGTAATGCAAATGACTGCAAAATTGAGTTTCATTATACTTCGGTCAGTGTTATCTTCATTCAAACCAAACCACTTTGTATTACAAGCTTAAAAGACAATAGGAGACAGGTCCTGTAATACTATAATTACAAGACCCAGCCCTTGCATTTTTGCTTCTGATTCAGCAAAACTTTCCCCACACGGTGTAGAAAGGACACGTAAGTATTTTCTATATTATTTAACACGGCATTTATTTCAATACGTACTATTAAGTTTCAAGCATTCCAAAGCGCATGTAGCAAACAGATAAAATAAAAATATTTTCATGTAATTGTTTTCACATGGTACAGTATTATTATGAAAGAGGTTGCTGTGATTTTAGACTGCAATATGTTATTAACAGAATGCTGTCTTCTATCACACCACTTTCTTTCCAATTTCCTAGTATGTAAAATGGTACATTACCCAAATAGCAGCCCCAAGAAAACTACTTTCACACTCCAAATACAGAAAACTCATTTCAATCCCAACCATGGGAAAAAGTAACTCCTCCCACTATTGTGAAAAAAAATGTAAATGCTTTCATTACATGTAGGCAAACAGTGCAAGTAAGCAATGATGGCAGAAAGAGAATCCAAACCAACCACAACTAAGATGAGCTCTGAGGTGCCAGTTCTCTCAAACTTACCTTTCTGAGGAACTTCATCCATTCATCTACTGGCTGGATGAGAACAAATGGCACAAGGGAAAGCCCCATGTCCCTGTGCATATGCAGCCTCAGCCAGAGCAAACTGGAACAGGAGGCATTCCTATGGCGTGGAATAGCAGCGTTCTTTTGCTTCAATTGCCTTTTCTGAAACTGGTACTTAACTAGGCTAGAGTAATATTCTGTTGCTTTGTCTTATTGGCACAACCTGCAAAATGGTTTTGTTAGGCTTTTCAGATGATCTGCATAGAGAACATGCTTCCCATGCTATACACAACACTGTCAAAAAAATCAGGGTAAGTTGTACCTTAAGAAAAAAGGTGATCTCTCTTTTACAAGAAAGTTCAATTAAGTCAGCATAATATTCAGGGTGTTCTTACCTCATCTAATCTGTCCAAAAAATATTTGACTTATTCTCACCTTCGTGCCATCTGATTTGGAAGAACCAGAGAGGGAAGTGAGGAAGCACAGAAGGGTAGGAAGGTACAAATGCAAAGCTGCCAAAACAAGGACTGCATCTTTCCTTTGCTGTGTCCATTTACCACGTGAAGTCCATTTAACATTTCCACATGAAGTGTAGGAGCCATAGCATTCAACATATTGTGAGGCTGGCCTATGATGATTTGAGATGATTTCTCTCCATAAAGGACAGAAACCAGTAAAGAAACAGTGCTAATGCAACAGGAGAGGTGAGGAGCCTCCACGGGTGTTAGTTGTGTCTTCTCTGCATCATTCTGGAGTCACAGTCAATTCAAAAATAAAATGAAGCATTTTCAAAGCTAAGAAAGAGGAGTGATAACATGAAAAATGCAGAAGACACACTCCTATTTTGCAGCTTTTACAAATGTGGTCTAAGGTGTACAGCAGACTGATGGAGGCTGACCATGTGCTCCAAAAAGTCCTGGGTTATCTTCTTGCCTTGCAGTGAAAGAATCCAAAAAATGAGCAAGGCCCACGCGTTAGACCGGGCAGTGTTTCTCACGAGTGACTGGCTGAATGCCACACACCATGTCCTCAGCACTGAACCTGCATGCAAGGCGTGAGAGAGCCAAGAGGCAACGCCAACAACAGCAAGACTTGAGGCAATCTACCTGCTACTGTTATTAACTTCAGAAGCTCTGAGCCCACTGTTTATGCCCTGCTTTTATCATCTGCTACCGTTCACCTGCTTGGCCCAATCAGCCCAGCAGCTCCATCAGCTTGGAAGATTGGAAAGACAAGGAGATCAGCTGGCCACAAAAGCATGCAGTAAGCAGCTTATCCAACCTGTATACAAGTGAATTATCTTCCCAAGCACACTGCCAGAGGGACCCCCTCCACCTTCATAAACACAATCTCAATGTTTGGAAAGGTGCCAGGAGTAAAATGTTTGTTTACTGCAGGCAGGAAGAGCAACTTATGATTCAGACATTAGGAAGTGACAGGATGGACTAAATTATGCAATTTAAAAGTAGGAAAATAAACACAAAGTTGCAATGAGAGAAAGAAGGATGAGGAGGAGGAGGAGGAAAGGATGAAGTGACACAAGTTTTGTATCTTCGTTCTCACTTATGCAGGGCTGAAACCATCATTGCAGCAGGAGGCCCCCATAGGATTCCTTCACCTTTTAACCCTCATTCTAGAGCCCCTAGCCAGGGACTTTCCTCCTCAGCACTGAGTAAGAAACATCTGTTCAGCTCAGTCTCCCAGTCGGAAAGGACAGATCACAGTCTTCCTTATTCCCTGTTTTATTTAAGCAGACAGATTTTAGAGAAGAGCATTCTATCTGCCCTCCCTTTAAACAACAGCTACCTGGAGCAAAGGATCAAAGGGCTCATTTTCCAGCCAGCTAAGGGAGATGGGAACATCCTCCAGCTCAGTTGGATGCTGGCTGCAGAGACTGATAGGAAAACCTCTTCCCGTAAGCAGAAGGCAGGAGAAGCACCCCGATGGGAATAGCACTGCCTTCCCAGCAGTTGTTGGAAGCAGTCGAGCATCTTAGCGGTGCTGCTTACAACTTTGCACCTCCCATCCAGTTTGTTAGATCCCAGCAGAAGTTTAAAGTTTCTTAAGCTGCAGCAATAATCTGCATTATAACATGCCCATTCCAAAGCTAAGACAGCAAACAAGCAGATTTAAATCACAGTGAGTTATGGTTGTATTGTAAGAAAACCCCACCAAAGAACACTGTCAAATTTATATAATGATAGTTGGTGCCTCCCTTATATTATCAGTAAAGATCTTCCTGTCACTCTCTTTATAAATCAGACAATACTTTCCTGCTCTTTTTTTCACCTTTTTTTCTGGAGTTGCAGGGATTCATAGAAAAACAGAGCCATCAGATCAAGGAAAAATTCAAAACACTGTGAATTAACTTAGCACTGAAGTACACACCATAGCAGAAAACTCAGTAGTTACTTGTCCTGGGACAAAATTACCCTGGGATGAAACCGGGATTAAGTTTCTCAATTTACCCTAATGAGTCACTTGTATACTACTCTTCAGTTTAGACCTTCCCCCTGCCCCCTTTTTCCCTTCCCTGCTCCAAAACTCCAGAAAAGAAAAAAAACAGGTTTTCTTTTATCAATGACTGACTCCTGAGTGACTACCAGTGTGTCCTCTCTGCTGACAGACCTCTGGTAGTGAAGAATCATTTTAGTTATTTCTCATAGTGCTGACAAGCTTATGCAATTTAACTTAATTTGTGCACACAGACAACGGCATTACATAGGTCATAACTAAGAGCGTGACATGACCTCAGCTGCGAGCTTTGAGGGCATTATTTCACACTGAGTAACAAGTCATTAGACTGCAGAACTTACTCACATAGCATGATGCGAATAATTTCAGCAATAATTGCATACAAACAGTGGATGGAAATGTACCAGGACATGCAAGATTCAGGAAGACACACTTATTGACATTCCTACTCTGGCACTTATTGAAGTTATCTCCCTTAGCAACAGGGAAGGATTTTGTAAACAACGAGTTTATCTAATGTCACCATGAGAACATCATCCAGTGTAACATGTAATTGAAAGAAAAAACATTAATGAAGAGCACCAAAAGAAATCATAGAATTATGTAGCAAGTGACAGATTCAAAAGGGTTAAGTTTTTGTCAGCTTGTGGCTTAAATCTCAAATTAAGTTCATATAGATCACTACTTTCTAGGAAAGCAGAATTACCAGATGGCATCACACACAGAGCCTACCTCTGAAACTTCCTGCACATCAGCAGAACTAGGATAAGACTGGATCACACAAGTGAACCAAAGGAACCAGTTACAACACAACATTTTAGAAGTCTCCTCTTATCACGCCCCAGACCTCCAAGCGTTCATGTTTGCAGCTGGGGGATTCTCCCCAAGCCTCTCCAGAATCTCCCACATTCCCAGTGTGGATACCACATGGCAGAGCGTTCCACTGCCTCATTTGCCTTGGAAAACACCAGTCTCTTTTGTTTCAAACTACACTCCAAACGCTCCCCCCTTTCCGCCTGCCCCCTCTTTTTTTTTTAATTAAACAATGCAAGGACAAATTGTCAATTCACATCAAGTTTGTACATTACTCTGACATACTCTTTCTTGGTTGTTTATTGATGAAACAAACACATACCAATCTAATAATAACCATTAGGAGCATCAAATAAATTATCCCCACCATCTCTTTCCTAATAAGCTCCTTCATTTTCAGTGTTTGCTGGAAAGGGACACACTTGCTGCCAGTATTTCACTCTATTTTTAAGGATCACAGATATGCATTTTTAAAAATTGTAAACATTTGTTACATTCTGTATATGGACTTCTGACTGGTTTCAAAAAGCATTCCTTAAAAAGCAGAGATTCTCCCTCCACCATTCCAAAACCAGGTGCAGCTTCTCCACTGCATCTGATCCTGCTTAAGAATCTACATGGAAACACAAACATCAGAAAACTGTAACAGAAACATACATTAAGTGTGAATGGGAACATTTGTCTAACACATTACGTGACTCAGTGCAGTTATTCTTCATACAAAGGGAAAATGACAAACTGAAACATAATTTTCAGAACTGATTTTTTTTTTTTATAAATGGGTATCATTCCATTTTGAAACTCGAAATCCATTTTTCATCTGATATCATTTGTGTATTTGCCCTTTTAATAACCCTCCCAAATGGACTGTAATTCTTATGTGCTGATTGCATCAAAGGTCTATTTGAAGGCAGGGGTATTAACTGCGTTTGAAGAGCTTCCTGTATTCTTATTCCATACCCCAAATCTAATCCTGTGAACTCCTACTGTCAGCAATAAACACCTACAGAGGGTTTATTTTGCTTTTAAATCCCAAGCCCCAGACAACATAGAAAAATAAACCGAAGTCTAATTTTATGTTGTTTTTCTTTTTCCCCTTTTTCCTCTGAGGCAGAAATCCTGCCGAGCCTGACGGTGGCTGTAGCCCTAGAGAGAGGAGCCTGCTGGCCTGCTCCACTGAAACCCATCGCATTCCTCCTGGGGTGGAGACAGGCTTACCCGGGAGGAAGGAGGGAGCACATCTGCCATCACCCTGCCCCAAGGCTGGCTGTGCTGGGAAGTGGGTGGGGAAGCAGATTTACTGTGTGACAGCCACTATCTCCACTGCCATGAAGGGTTTATCTGGCATTGTTTTCATTTATAAAGCAGCAGAACAACCCACATGTCAGCAGCGAGCTGGCTGGAAAACTCTTGTGTGGGGAACGGGCAAAGGGACGAGGTTGCCTTTCTCCTGCTAGGCAAGGTTATGCCAATGCCTGGCCACCATCCCCAGCCACTGGCCCGCACAGCACCCCCATCAAGGTTTCTCATCCGAGCCAGCCAGCCTGTGGCAGAAAGCAGAAATTACCTCCTCTTAAAAAGCACACAGGGCAAAGCTTTCTTCTGGCTTCCTAGAAATTCTCAGAGAAAAGAACAAGCACAGCTCCTGAAAAAGCATAGTTTTTTCTTAAATCACTCTGTCAAGAAATTGACATACGAAATAAAAAGGAGGAAAAGCTTTTTCCTTAATTCACTTCTTGAAAACTCGGCTGTCCCGAAGTGAGAAGCTGGATCTTGGCACAGCTTCCTAGCTGAAGTATCACCTCTTTCTCCAGGTATGTTTTTAAACAGAATTATTTGCATTATGCATAGATATTATGTATAATAATACATAAGCCATATGGACATAACTGCCTGACCTTTTTAATTACATGTTGCTGTGCCACCAGTTCCAAGAGAGACAACTCTCATGCTGCCATTTAGCCCTAATAATTGCCATTTATCAGGAAAAAAAAAAGGAAGAAAAATATGCCACTGTAACCTCAGAGAGTTTAATCATAAAGTTGTAATTTTGGGGCATAAAAAGCAATTAGATATATTCCTTCTCCTCAGTTAAAAAACAAAAACACACCAAGAAAAAGATGGGTAAGAGAGTCCAACAGTTAATTCAGTCTCTGTCATCTCACAGAAAGTTACCTTGTAAACATTTCCCCGCTGGATACTGCTAAGGAGACAGTCAGATACTGCATAACATAGGATTACCTTTTACAACTAAAAGCACTGTGGTGTGTTTCAAAGAGCTTCAAAAGTTCATCATGGGAAACAAAACCTTTGTAAACAGCTGGAAGCAAACACAAGTACAAAAAACATACTACGTAACCTTTTATTGGAAGCCAGGGGTGCTTTTCTTTAAAAAAAAAGAAAGCTCAAAAATATGTGTAGCATATTGCAGTGAACAATACTTACAAAGCAAACATTATTTGTGCAACTATGAACACTTTTCCTAAAGCAAGCAAGCCAGAGAATTCATAAAAGAACCAATGAAAAAGCCTAACTGAGAATTGATAAAGAGGGAATTAAGAATAAGCAGTATTTTATTGCAGTCAGGAAATGGCAGAATCCTCCCTCCACCCTCCAAAAAAAAAAAAAAGAAAAAAGAAAAACATAGTATTCTTTTAGAACTAGTTGTTTGTAAATATAAGGAGCTGAATTCACATTAGGGTCCCTAAAACAGCAGCAAATTACACTGTACTACAATATTCACCTGTACACAACACTTACCTGCCTTGACAAGATTATCCCTTTCTGCGTGATCTTTCTGCCTGCCTTGCTCAAGTAACTTGCAAGACATAAGGTTTGTCCCTTCTAATGAAATACTGCAATGAAATTGCAACAGTTGAACTTGCTTCTATTGGCAATAAAATGATTACTCACTGAAGCACAGAAAACATTAGGGTAATTTTGAAAAGATCTCAAGAAGTCTGCCACTGCAACACTGCAAAAGTGGGGATGAAAAAATAAGGAGGCAAATCTTTCCTCTATGTCGAAACAAAACTTGCACCTCATCAGTTGTGCTCCCCTTCTTGATTTAGAAAAATATTTCACGCAATATAGTTTGATGGCATCTACTTTTAGACTAGAAAAAGGTGAAAGCAGGACTAAAGAAGTATGAGATACCCAAGCCAGAGTCATCTATAATCCCCAAGTTTATTCTCTTCCTTAAAATTACTACATTTGGAATCACTGATGTTCCTTTCACTTTTTTTGCCAAGATTTCTATCAAAACCACGAGAGAAAATTTAATGGGGAGTAAATGTTTTCTAAATGTCTGTAGAAGATTGTATTTGTTTGATTCTAATAATGTGATCCAAAAGTTATGTCAAAAAAGACAAAAATAAAACATGCCTCAGAAATCACCAAACCATCATAACAAGATTTTTAAAACTTGGAGAGAGAGAGAGAAGAGGACACTAGAAACGGTTCTGTTTGTCACTTTCTTCTCTCTCTAAATAAGAGACTGTTGAATACCAAGAATTACCTCTCAGCCTGGCCAACCAAAGGCTTCCAGAAATGATGCTCATTTTGACAGTCAAGGTCTATACTTTTTTAAGCTGAACTGTCAATAACACATTCTCTTCTCAATTTATCCAATTGACACTTCACACGGCTGCTTTGGGCTGATGATTGACTAAAAGGCATGCAAAAGCAGCTCATCTTCATGGTATTTCATTTTACCTCTGCTTAGTACATATGTTAATTATACTTCATGTTCAATGCTGCAAGACAGTGCACACAAAGAGGAGCAGCCCCCATGCAGCACCAAGAAAGTGGGAGACACGGATTTGTTTTCCCATTTCCTCTCCCTGCCAATTTCTCACTGAACTGCAATCCCCTGCAATAGCTGCACCAAATCTCGTTAACAGACTTATCAAAACACAGAAGCGTAGTGAAAGGGTATCCATAAGCTGCTATACATCCAATTGAGAACTATCTTCAATATCACAAAAAAATCAGAATTTGATTGTTCCTTCATTTCCCAACTACTGTATTTGCAAATTAAGAGTTATTATTTAATAGCTATCAGGAAAAAAAATTCACATCATTTAACACATTAGAATATCTGATTTATTTCATATGTCCAGTAGTTCACCTGCACTTCAGGAGGAGCAGGACAATTTCTGTTAATTAAGTCTCCAATTTTCCTATCTGCACCAAGGAAAAAAAGCATTCAAGTGGTTCAGGTACTGTCTGACCACCCAAGCTCAGAAATGTTTAAATTAATAGTATAGTAAACTACATAAAAATTAAAATAACTAGCAGAAGACAATCTTACTATGCACATATTAGATTTCTTAATCTGTTTTATATACTGATGCCTGCTCTTACCCTCTGCAACCATCCCCTGGTAGTTAATTCAGAGCATACACCACAGGTCAAGCACCAACAGTGCTGCAGGCTTTGGCAGCAAAGTCAACACCAGCTGCTGATGTCCTGTCAAAGATGACAAATATTTGTATGATGAGTTCCCATGCTCCTCAAGTGAGACTTACACCCCAACAGCAAGCTCAGGTGGTAGCTACAGCCCGGAAGTCATATCCAAGATCATTTCAGCATCTTCAGTTGGCACACAAAACAGCACAACTTCCTTCTACAATCAACAAAAACACTATGTTTAGTCATGTTTTCAACTCCACGGTTTAGGGTTTACTAACCTATGTTTGAAAGGACCAAAAGTCAAACTGCTGTTTTCTGACCAGTGCACAGCGGAAGGGGAGGGTCGGACTTCCTTCCAGAATGGAAGTTTTCTGTCCGAACACCAATTCCTGTGAGGTCTTCAGCGACTTCTTGAGTAGCACACGCACAGTCAAGTTCAGAACTCTAAAAATGTCACATAATGTTACTTGATTACACTCATCTGTCCTGAGTTAACTTAACCTAACCCAGCTCCACGAGGACAGCACTGAATGATGTCACACGAGCTCATCTTGTTTTGTTTTTTTTTCTGTAAACCGACCAGCTTCTTCAATTTGCTCACTATGCTGATGAAAGATCACAAAAAAAGCTTTAATGCAAACAGGTGTTTTCCAGAAAAAGGGCCTGTGTCAAGCACTGCAGCTTTTACCGAATTACAACTATTCTGCTGAATAAAACATTTCTTAACACCATTACATATCTTAGCACATTTAAGTATTACTCAAGACAGAAGATGCACCTATGTAATTAGTGCCAAAGGGCAACTGCCAAACAAAACCACAGCAAAATATTCCACTTCTGTACCTATGCTGTCTGAGCCTCTAGTTCAAACATCAATAACCAGGTTAATAACCTGGCACTTTTTCAGTCACTGTCTACAACTGAAAAGATTAGAAAGTAAGAGGATGCTCTCTGCAGCCTTGCCTGAATCATATCAGTGTCCCTTTCATCCTCGGGAGATCAAGTCCACTTCTCATTTTTAAATGCCTTGCTATTTTAAATAACTAAATGTGCTATCAATAGGAACAGTCAAATAACTACAAGATTTTTAGTCATACTTACATCAAAATTAAGGTTTCTTAATTTACTTTCAAAAATCATCCTACAAACTCTAAGAAGAACAGGGAACTCTACTAGATACAGAAAAATCTAAACCAATTTATCCCAAAAAGTGTTTTGTCTACACAAGGTATTTTTGATGGAGTTTTACCTTTTATCCAATAAAATGTATTTCACTCCAAATAGGACATAGTAGAATCACAGAACAGTTGGAGTTGGAAGGGGCCTCTGGAGATAATCCAGTACAACCCCCCCCCCGCTAAGGCAGGGTCACCTCGAGCAGGTGACACAGGAACACATCCAGGTGGGGTTGGAATGTCTCCAGAGAGGGAGACTCCACAACCTCCCTGGGCAGCCTGTTCCAGTGCTCTGCCACCCTCAGCGTAAAGAAGTTCTTCCTCACGGTGAGGTGAAACTTCTTGTGTTTTTAGTTTATAGCCATTGCTCCTCATCCTGTCACTGTGCACCACTGAAAAGAGCCTGGCGTCAACCGCTTGGCACCAGCCTTTGAGATATTTACATGCATTGATGAGATTCCCTCATAATACTGGGAATTATTATACTACATCAGTAGACTTTCTACAAACTGATTCCATAAACCAAGCATCAGTGCTAAGATTCTGACTTAAAGCACATCCACTTGTCCTATTGAGCCCTAGCCTACCCCAGACAAAAGTGTAGTCGTTCCAGGAGACAATTTAACTCTTATTCCCATTCCCTCAAGCTTTTCTTCCTTGCTTTACCAAGGACAGCTGCGTTTAAATATCTGGTGGTTTCATAGCATAATGGCAGTAAAAAAACCTCTGTGCTGCTACCACAAAGCATCAGCTATTTTAACTGGCACGTGCGCAGCAGAACTGCAATGCAGCAGAAAACCACGAAGCCAAGGTTTACTATCACATTTTAAAGGGCAGATGGGGAGAAAGGGGCTTTCCAAGTACATTTTGTAAAAATAAGGGGACCAGAGCAGAAAAATCACAGCAAGTGAAAGTGAACGCATAAAGGTTTGCAAAGTTGAAGGCAACAGGACAAGGGAAGAAAGAAAAACATACGAGAAGATAGCAGAAGCTGTGAAATTTAGCAGTCCTTCATCCTTCTGCACAAACAAGTTCTTTCATGTACTCATGAAACCACAGCATAGGCTGTGGAGACCTGTGCAGGATTTGGCCCAGGCTCCCTTTTCCTTCTCCTCTGCTGAATGCACATCCTCATCTCAGAACCCCAGCCAGCACCAAAAGTTACCTGTACTTTCCTCACAGATCTGCTGCTGGAAATGACCAGTTTATTCCCTCAAACTGTTCTGAATACCAGCTCCAAGGAACTGACAGCAGGTGTCAATGGCTGTCAGAACATTAATTCCATACAAAACCACATGAACAAGGCATGAGAACAGAACTCCTAAGAGGGGAAACAGACATTCATAGCATTAAGGCATATACTCAAGGAAATGTGATTATTTCACATGCAGGGCAGGGCTGGTTGGAGGGTTTTTACTTTTTTTAGCCTCAAAATGAGTATAAGCTAGCTTTAATACCATGTCCAACTGTTTCAAAGTAAAAATTGAAGTCCCTGTGAAACATATGTCTGTGTACTAGCTTCAAAGTACTCCTTTTCACCCTTCCTAAGAACTGAAACCATATTTAACTGCAATTTCAGACTTTTTATCTCCATTCCCAGATGGTAACCTGGGTTTGCCCTAACACTTGCATGCAAAACCTAATAGAGCGCGAAGTTACAATTTTCCATATATACATGTGAAAAGTATGCTTTGCAGAAAAGCAGTTTCCTACCGAAATCACTTTCCCATCTTTTCATCTGGTGCAGCCCCTTGAAATACCACCACCATAAAATATGGCTTTGGAAAACGCAGCTCTCGGCTGTGCCTTCACTTAAGCGTAGAATTACAGGGAGCACAAGCCAACTCTCCAGCCAGTGCACTCAGCTAAAGTTCATCATCTTAAGTATGTCAACTTTTTGTTTGCTCGAAGACAGCGACCGTAATGTCAAGGTCACTTTTAGGTCTTTGAAGTGAGCACCAACCTTCAGCCTACAACTGATCAGGCACCACAGACAAACAGGAGGAATTTTACTTTAGGTCCTTTTTCAAGCGCTACCTTTCTTTTACACAAGCAGGAAAGAGTCAAAAACTATGTGTAAGATTTAAACTCACCACCCTATGGCCTGCAATGCATGAAGATGTTAAACCAAATCACACTCATATAAGCTTGCCATATTATCACTCTGATACTCTGCCTCCTCAAAAAGCAGATCTCCCTCGCAAGTGAAAATTAAGGAATTACCTCTTTATGACAGGGAACCACTTGACCAGTGCTGCAGTCAGGGTTTTCCCCTCAAAGGTTCTGGTGTAATTCCAGTATGGAAGTGGAGCTATAAATACACTGAAGGGGCAACTACATGGAAAAAAACTGGCATATTTAGAGACTGATTTGTGAGATTGATTTAGGCAGGCAAACTCTGTCCATTTACAGACAGTACAAGTTCACAGGATTTAGAGTTTGAGTGGAAAATTTATTCAAAGTTTTTATAGACATGAATACTGCTCTTAATTCCTACACACTGGTAAAGAGGCATCCTGTGAATACTCACATAGACAAGGAGAATTGGCCAAAAATACAGTCCATGTCCAATTCAGCAGGGAAACAGAACCCTGCTATGACCCATCAGTTCTCTTTGCATGTCTGATCCTCCGTCCTTTGCACAAACAGGATTTTTGCCACTGAGAAACAGAGAATGGGCTACCCCAAATATTTTTTAAAAAAATTAAATAGAGCGTAATTTCACAAATTTCCTGGCATTTAGAAAAACTGCCCAGAACAGTTCTTCGAGAAGTGGCTGCTAATCACTAACAGACGAAAATAACATGGTCATGTCAAGATCTGTATTCATCGATTCTCAAATAAATCTGAAGGCTTAGCTGCTTAAAATAGAAAATAAAAAAGAAAAACCAAACAAAAAACCACTGGGGAAAAAAAAAAGAAGAAGAAGAAAGGAGAAAAAAAAAGAAAAAAAAAGGCCCAACATTTTGTCCCAATTACACAGATGCGGTGAAACAAGCCGGGTGCCAATGGGAAAGGGCTCAGCCAGCAGCGATGACTCCTGGCATCACCCATCCCTCCTACGTGACCTGACAGCCTCCCCGGCGGCCCCGCAGCTCCGCTGTGCCCTGTCACGGAATCTGCCCGCTCAGCAAACGCGCTCCATTTTCCTGCCAGCAGCGCGGTGTCTGCTCCGCCGCAGCCCCTGCGAGCGCAGCCACTGCCGAGCAACAGCGGGAACAACTTCGGGAAAGACACAGGCACTTCTCTCACAACTCCCTCCTCCTTTTTCCCGGTGCGGTGAGCAAGGGCAGAGCTACCCCCGCCCCAGCGGGAGTGCTCCCGGGGCATCCCCGGCTCCCGCCGTCTCCGGGCCACCAGCCCCGGGTGCGATCCTGTCGGGAGCGGCGCGGAGCCGGGGCACCCCCCGCCCTCCCGGGGATCGGACACCAGCCCCGGGACGGCAAGTGTTTACGTTTAAAAGTACATATACACCGAGCCCGGACCCAGAGGGAAGAGGGGAAAACTCCGCCCCCCTTCTTCTCCCGACTCCCTCGGAAAGGCGATAAAAGCTGGGCTGAAACATCTGACCGCTCGGCGCCCCTTTATACTGAGGGGAAAAAAAAAAAAAGAGAAAGAAAAAAGAAAAAAGAAAAGAAGTAGGAATAAAAGAAAAGGGAAAATAAAGGCTGGGGAAGCGGCACGGGACGTGCCGTGCAGAAGTCCCGGCTGGAACGGGGAGGCGGCCGGGAGGGCGGCTCGTCCGGGCCCGGCCGGGAAAGACCGCGCGGGGAGGCCGGGCCGGGCCGGCGGGAGCGGGAGGCGAGCGCGGAGCTCCCGCGGGAGAGAAGCGGGGCACGAAGGGAGGGAGGGAGTAATGGGGAGCGCGGCCCGCGAGTGGGAGAGGGCACTCACGTAGCGTTTCAACTTCTTCTCCGGCGGGGACTTTCGGAGCCAGCCCGAGCA
>VZRN01005835.1:1431344-1462209 GCA_013397935.1 Dasyornis broadbenti | reverse complement strand
TTGCTGAGAGGCCCATCTAATGAACACACAAATGGCTCTGAACATTGCAAAAACAGGATGTACCATCACAAGATGGAGACGATAGCAAGGAGGTGCCTTTCTAACATTCTCAGGCTACGGAGTGACACTTTAGGGCCAAAACTCACATTTTGGCACCTGCTACTCTGCAGAGAAATTAGCACCACTACAAATTACTTTCTCTGCAGACTTGAGAATGCCTCCTTCAGAAACGCTTTGCCCCCATTCTGTGCTGCTGCTTTTCAGAGAGGCACATTTCCTTATCTTTTATCTTACGGAAGAATAATAAATGCAAGCTATTAACACTTTCTGCTGGAGAAAGGGCAGTTTCAGGCGTAGTGCTGACACTTCCCTGCAGCCACAGGGATTCCTACTGCAGTATTCCAACAAGCAGTGCCAGTCAGCTAGGCTGGGATTCCTCTTCCTGTATCACCTACAGCGTGGGGGTTTGCAGATGCACCACTCACCCACACCTCCTTTATAGTCAGAGAGAGATACAGGCAACTGGGACACATCTCATCTCTTCCAAAGGCAGATGGCTAAACTGATTAGGGGAATTGTCTTCTTGAAGCTCTTGTTTATCTCCATTGACTATGAAACAGTCTAGACACCTTGCTTGTGACATGTAAAGTCAGGGAAGATGAAAATCATAGCATGTGAGTGAGAAAAGCAACCATTTTCTCAGTCCTGAATGTGGATTTATCTGTCTGTCTGTCTGTCTGTCTGTCTATCTATCTACCTCTTTCAGCTGAGTGTTTTTGAGAATTTTCAAAATCCTCATCCTATATCAATAGCAGAGGTGGAAGGTGTAATAAATTTACAGATCTGAGAGGCAGAGCCAAACACTGCCTGAAGACAGGACAGCCAGGGCAGAGCACACAGATGAGATGTAGTTTTTCTGTAGGTATTTATAAAATGTTTAGTGCTTTGGCCTGAGATTTCCAGAGCCTGAAGCTAAAGAGATTGAGATGTATTTCTACCATTATTATTATTTCATCAGTCTCTGATACTTAAGACCACTACTGCATTTTAAATCCCCACAGTACATAATAGGAAGGTGTACTTCTCTTCTGCCTTTCCAAACAAGGAGACACAGATTTTTTTTTTTTCCCTTTGCAAAATTTTGATTATTTTATTTTGTTTTATTTTAAGAGTTCTCACACTGGACTTTGTCCCATCAGAAAAATCTTTTTTGTAGACCTGAACTCTTTCAGGCTAAATCTGAACTTTCCTGGCAGGAATTATTGTCTCATCAGGAATGCACCATAGTGGAGCAAAGCAGACTGTCTCAGCTAAGTGAGTGCAACATTCCATATTGCCTGAGTTTCAATTACATCTTCCAAACATTTCTGTACTCCTCAAACCACAAAGGAAAAATCAGACTGGAGCTGTGTGGTGCCACTCTCAGGGAAGAAGAAACTCCAGGCCTCAGGGTCACATAGTGTCTGGGACAATACAAACACAAGTAAGGGAAGTGGAATGGCGGGAGGACAGTGGAGTCACAGCTGCTTCCTCAGGAGGTCTCAGGCCAAGCCCAGAAAAACAGAGGAGGAAGGGACAATTATACGTAAATTTACAAGTAACTTCAATGGCCAGCTTCAAAATTCAGGGGTGTGATTCATTTTCTCCTGCATTATTTCCAGTACTTCTGGACGACACTGTGAGTTGTCAGTAATACATGATGAGAGGAATCTGATAGTGGGAAGAGAAGTTTGAGACAGGTATGAACTCATTCTTTCCAATACTGCAAAATTCAGATAAGCCCTGAAGAGTTCAGTAAAAGTCATGATGATAATAACTTTCCTTTTTCTCCTTGCCATGAAATGATGACTCTTTGACATTTTTCAGTGAAGCTGTAGCGTTAGGAGGCTTTGTTCCTTCTGCAGCTCCTCAGCCATGAAACAGAAATGCCACACACTGCCCTTGCTTCTTCCAGGCACAAACAAATATTTTAGTTTTTAAAATAAAGGATAGGGAAAAATGCTTCTAAATTACAGGTGAATAAATAGAATGTTATACTCGCATTTAAAAGCAAAAATTTAAGTTTCTTAAAAATCACCTCCCATTTCTATCCATCCACATGCCAGTGTCTGCTAAGGACTAACAATATCCCAGTTCAGTGACCAGGCCATCCCCTTGTCAACAAGGTCATCCAAGGTGGTAAGAAATAAAAATGTTGCTTACTTGATCAGTCACACAGCTCCAATATTGATAGATTAAGAGTCAACATGAACAATTCATAGCAAAATTGCTCCAGTTAGCAAAAAAATGAATTAAACTGTTCACGGGAAACTTATGATCAGGTGTAAGAGCTACAATTGACCCCCAAATAAATGTTTTCTACTTATGGATTCATCTACCTGTACTACAGACTATTACATCAAATTTTAAGGGCTTTAGTGTGACCATTTTGTCTAGAATACAAATCTTTTGCCTATCTGTACGTTGCCCATATTTGCGGTGGACTTTCACAGACAGATAGGTCTTTGTGTTTTTTGAGATGTAAGACTTTAATAGGATTCGGTATTTTAGGGATGAAATATTTGTTCTTACAGACTTTTAAAGCATAGATGTAGCTTGAACCAGTTGCTGTGAGCTGAAATCAGTTCCAGAAGGGTAGTGTTTGCAGGCAGACAGGCACAGGCATTCCTGCCATCCATAATCTATTACCCAAGTGCTATAGTAAAAAGGAACTCAGTTCTCAGGTTCATCCTAGGGCCATTGGTGTAGACCTCAGGTATCATTAAGGTCTTTCATCACAGGCACTGGATATTTCACAAAATGTTCCTCGGGTGGTTTTGGGTTTTTTCTCCTGAGGAAAAACTAAAACATTTAGAGTTATGATGTGAAAAAAGCAATTTAAATAATGATTTTGCTAAGTAGTGATTAAGAGTGTTTTTTTTAAAGGATAGCACCTACTAGAATTCTCTGTAAATGTTATTGTAAATTTTTTTAACACTCCTTCTTCCCAGTGTTTTTAGATTGCTTGAAAGTTTCCTCTAGGTATTCCTGCTCCTCTAGAAGCTGGATGTGTTGCCAGTGTTTCCTTTATAAATCAGTGATGCAAACAAAATCTTCACGGAAAACAGAGAGAAGGGTGCAAACAGAATTTGAGCTGTGGTTAACTCACCTCTTTAGAGAACGGGGAAACACAATTATGCTTTATTGTTTCTTAGTATTTCAAATGTGTTAATTTCCTAATTTCTTTCTTAATATTTCTAATGTGTGAATTTTCTACAGAGAGGCAGCACAAAGCTTTTCAGTGATATAGACTAACTCAAGTTTTGCCTTTCCACAGATAATGACAGGAATGACTTAGACAGTTTTCATCCTCTGGAGCAGCATTGTCCAGTTTAGAAGGAGAAGTAGACTGCGTGTCCAGAAGGAGGATGAGTCAACTGGAAAATTCAGGCATCTGGGAAGCAGCTTGGGGGGAGAGAGAAGACAGGGTAACACAAAAAACCTCCAGCTTTCGAGCCTTTGGACAAGAAACAGACTTCAAGAGAGTAAAAATTCTGCTTTTTTTTTTTTTCCTTTCTTCATTTTTGGTGGTGAGACCACAGCTTTTGTTCCACCAAGACTCGTCTAGGAAAGGAGCAGTTTTGGTGTGCCTTTCCCAGCTCCTGCAGCATCCCTCCCCTGTGTGTTGGGGGACTGAGGTGTCGCTCTTCCTGTTTCTCACCTGTTTCTCTCTTCCTGGCCCAGCTCTTGGTGCATTTACAGCAGTAAAAAAAGGAGGGCTTAATCCCATTTGAGAAGTGCCCAACATACCTAACTGAGCAAAGGCAGATAGAGTAATGGTGATAACAAGCTAAAGTCTAATTCGTTACACGCTTGTGCAGCCTTGATAAAGTACTATTTATAACATAAGCAAAGGTTAAAAGTGACTTGAAATCACTTCACATGATAAGGTAAAAAAATGTTATAACCTCTCCTGCATCTTATGACCTCGATCGCTTTTGTGTCTGCCTGTGATTATACATCTCCATCTCCTTGGAGGAATCAAGTTCTTTACTGCAAAGTGCTGAAATTTGCACCACCACATTTTGTTCAATAATGGTTTTGTTTGCAAGAAGTGGTTCTGGATAAACAAGTAAATTCTTTCATACTCTGGTCCAATATAGCACATGCTTCTCTTTGAAAATGATCCAGCTTCTAAGCTAAAATTTTCTGGCTGAAAATTGAAGATCATACGAACTGTATATAGTTCATATTTTCTTATGAATGTATAATTAGAGGTTCCCATAAAACAGGTTTATGAAATGTGAACTGTTCCTGACTAGGAATGCCAAAGTTGTTCCCATGGCTTATTTTCATTTGTTGCAACATCCTGTAATCTTAATAAGAACACAGTGCCTTAAATATCTAATAAAAACAGAGCATGAAAGAAAATGATTTAAGAGTCTACTGATATTAATGATCACCAGTGATTTTGCTTTAATTTTATTCTGTAACAATCTAGATACAGCATTCCCAAAGCCACATTGCATGCAAGTAAGGAACATGTATTTTTTTTAAGACAAGTGGATGCTGTTTTTAATCAAGCAAAGAGAAAGACAATGCACAAATCAAGGGAAAAAGTAAGGATGTGGTAAAGTAAACAGAGCTGTGAGCTGAAGGTGAGAGCAGTGCTTGTATTTCCCATGGGATTTTTAGTCTTAGGTCATAAATTTTTTGAGGTGGGGAATGTCCTTCTGCCCTGCATTTGTGTCAGCAATAAGAAGAGATGCACTTGCAAATTTACCTATTTATTCTACTTAACACACTGCAAAAAGCCCAAATGCAAGGGGACTGTAAACTTAAACCACTAAAAAGTTCATGCACAACTATGAACCTGCTCTTACACGGCCATATGTCTGCACTGCTGTTTCCACAAAGCCCCTGCCAGAATCTCAGCATATAAGAAGAAATGCCCTGCAAGTTGTTGAAGCTAGTGGGAACTGAAATAATTATATATTATTATATTATATATATAGTTATTATGTAATATAAAATAACTATACTAAATTGAGGTAGAAGAGTGCATGACATGTTTCTCAAAACTCCATGAAAAGAAAGTGTAAACTTAAATAAGAGACCATATCATGGTGAAAAGGTTGTTTTTTTGGTTTAAACAAGCTGTAATTCAGCATTTAACAATCGCAATTTCCTAAGTTTCTCTGAAGGAAAACAGTAAAATGAGAAAGAAAGATGCTGCGTTTGCTGTTTGCTGGTCAAAGTGCCTAGGCAGCACCAGAGATGGGGAAGTGAAATTGCTTGGGAGAGATGGATCACACACTGAAAATATTACCGAATGTGGTCGAAATGCCTCAGATCACAGCCATCCATTTAGACTCCCAGGTGCTGCATGGTGTACCTGAGTCTATCTTGCACCATGCTGGGATCAAGCTTTCTTGGAATTTGTGACCTTCAGCTCCACAAAGGTGGGCTTGGTAAGGTAAGAAGAGCAGCTCCCTTTGCTTGCCTGTAGAGAGGGAACCAATAAACTCCAGGGAGTTTGGGATGCCTTCCTGCAGAGTGCAGGGCTCTGCATGCGTGTGATACAATTACAGGGTAACTTCTTACGCCTTTATCATCATAAACCATCACCAGCCAAGGCACACCTCCCACATCAGAAAGGCCCATATGCCACGGGAATCAGCAACACAGCTTTGGCAGAACAACACGGTGTAGAACATCAGCAGCTTTCTAAGAGATCCAGTAGAGTGGTATCACTTTGATATGTAAATCATTGCAGTTGTATGGAACACCACTAAGGTGCAGATGTGAGTATATCTGTAACTATATTCCTGTAATCTTCTGAAGCATTACAGAAGGAACTTTGCCCTCTCTAATCTCCTGGGCTTAAAAGCATTTTCAGTATCTGCAGGTATAATGAGCTTAGAAGGCTGAAATAGTCAGTATTATTTATTTATGTTTTTTTCCTACACTGAAACAATTAATGAAGGTTTGCAAAAGACTTGTGGGCATATTGCTATGGACATGGAGAGCTGCTACTGCTGATGCAGCACTGTAGCTTTGGGAGGAGAGGTATGTATCCATGTAATGGCTTTTCCTTAGTGGTGGGGAATATACTATGGGATAATCAAAATTGTAACTGCATGATGCTAATGATGATAAAATGATGAAGTGCTATTGCTATTGCAGCACATCAGTACTAACAGTAGTAGATTTATGTGATGTTGTGCATTGCTTTATATCCTTTACAGATCCTTCCACGCTGAAGTCAGGCAGTGGTAACCACACAGACTTTCTCTTCATACAGGGGGACTAGAGGTTGTGCTGCCTTTTCATCCAGATTTTCAGGACTCCTCCTTCTGTCCCACTGAATTCCCTGCACCCTGAGGTCTGCTGTGGCATATAGGGCCTAGGAGGCAAGTTGGTGAAAGAACACACAGAGGAGTCTTCTGCAGAGGCTATGCAGAGCTGGAGGAGCTCCAGGGCAGCTTTGTGCTACGGCTTTCCCTGGAAGGTCAAATGTCTGTCCCGGGATGGATTGACCAAACCCAAAGTAAACAGCAAGCAAAGGCAAATGGTCCCACACACAACCTTTGAATCTCAGTGACGCCATGACATCCTGATTGTACCATAAGCCTTAACGATGCCGGAACAGCTTTTGGTTTAGTGTCAGCTCAGACACTGGCACAGGTTGTCCAGGGAAGTTGTGGATGCCCCATCCCTGGAAGTATTCAAGGCCTGGTTGAATGGGGCTCTGAGCAGCCTGGTCTAGGGGAAGGTGTGCTGGGGGAATTGGAACCAGATGACCTTTAAGGTCCCTTCCAATTCAAACCATTCGTGATTTTACGATTCTCTCCATAGCAGAAAATTAACACCGTATCAGACACAGCTTCACCCACAGAAGGCTTAAAAATTTATACCCTTATTACTGCCAGTTGTACAGGCTTTGGAGTGCACACTGGCAGTGCTGTTACACACACTGCAAACCGCTGGTGATGGAGGGTTTCACAAGTGAAGGCTCAAATCTGGGGAAAATGCCAGAGGAGAAACAACTTTTTGAGGAATCAAACAGCTCCAGGAAGCAGCAAATCTCTCCTCTGAGCTTTGAAGTGGGCAAAAGATGCCAGAAACATGAGAGTAATATCCAGGGGCCAAGATTGTACCTGCCTTGAACAGGGATAAAGCACTAAGTGCTGTGTCCACAAAATGGTTGCATTGCTCCCTGCTAAGATGGATTTGCTCTTTTTTTTCTCATTCAGGTCATCAGTTCTTTTAGGTGAAAGAAATCAGCACTGGGGTTTTTGGAATCCACTCATAATAGCAAATATCCAACATAATACGGATTTTCCAATGATAATCACATCATTAATGAATAAGCACTTCTATACCATTTTGGAGAACTGCCACCATCAGGAAGTCTGCTTTCTTCAGAAGGAAGACTATTCACTGGGAAAGGAAAGGTCAAAGGCAATTATTTTGCCTAAACGATCTTGACTGTTTCTTTTGACAAGCACTATAACAATTTCTGGCAGGGTCCTTGAACGGAATGAAAACCTAGCTGGAATATCTTATCACTGAATGTTTGGTAGTATAACTTTCTATCCTGAATTTTTATTTTAGACCACTATTGGAATTGAAAAACTACTGCTGTCTTGTTTCTTCCTGAAATGTACCAGTCAGGATCTCAGGACTTCCCAGTGCCTTTCTTCTCCTATTACCACCTGGAGAAAACTTTGGAAGAGTTTGTTTACTGTGAGGGGGGAGTAATTTTCAGGTCGTTTTAACACAGAAAATTCTGCCTAGTACAACCATGCAAAGTAATTAGCCAGTATTCCTGATGAGAGACCATTTGAGACTATCTCACACCGTTTGTACTGGAGACCTCATTAGCAGCAATACATTTAGGAATCTCATTAATTATGCATATTTAAAACACTCAATTGAAGAAGCAGCGATCCCTTTTAAAGATCTACCTGACATTTCTCCGCTGGTAACAATACCCTCTTCTCACTTTAAAAATTGCACTTCATAAATTGCATAAGGTTTGTATGAGCTTTTTAGGTATATTCTCTCCATGTAAATTCACTGAAACACAATGCATCATGTTCCCTTTCAACCTGGGGAACAGGGGCAGATCAATCTATCTCCTACATCCAAGTGAACCTGAAACCTGGCTGCATTTATGCCGAGCAGCCTTGGGCCTGCCCAGGCATCCCTGCACTCCTGAATGTCCCCAGGAACAAAAGAGGGTGTAGGTGCTCTGCTGTGCCCTTGACTCTTCTGTGCACAAGAGCAAGTGATGGCAGTGACAAGCACTGAAACAATGTTGTTGCAAAGAAAATCTCAGCAGAAAATACTGTAATAATAACAACAACAACAATAGTAATAATAATAATAGTTTTTTACAGTCAAACAACCCGAGATTCTGCAGAGTGATCACAAAACTGTGTCAGCTGCAGTTTTCTTCTCCCAAAGTTTTTCCATTTCTCCCATCAGCTGTTTATAGATGAATGCTTTGCTACAAGAAGCCAAAGGAGACAGGTAACCCTCAGTGACTTGTGCATCAGATGAAACCCAGAGCAGTCATGTGCAGCAGTGCATCTCACAAGACATCTTCTTTGGGGCATGATAAACTTTTTGACTCCTGTTTCTTGACTAGAAGTGGGAAGAGGCAGGACAGATTCTGCTGTAGGAAGAGTTGCAAAGCAACCAACTACTTTGTCATTTGTTTCCCACCCTCTTCCTTCTGCTCAGCATCCCCAATCCCTGTGAAAATGTACCTAACCACAACAGCAATGATAAAAACAACAATAAATAGAAACTCCTTCACACACAACCCTGTGAAATTATATAAAGCAAGCCAAAGACTTAGAGGACAGAGAAAAATGAGGCCAGAATAAAAAGCAGATGGGAATGTGGTTAATGGAGGGGAATATGTTTCTGATATGGAAAGGCAGCCTTGCTAAATTTTTGATCAAACATATCCACACTTTCAATAGAAACCAGAGTTAGGGTGTGAACTCTGGGGCAATTTGTTCATAAGAAAACATATTTTGCTTAGGTGCTTCCCGAGGGTAAATATGCTGACCACTGATAATCCTCTGCAGTTGCTTCTGCACCTCTAATTTTATTGCCTCTGAGAAATATTTGTAATAATGTGTTTGACTCTGAATTTCCATTAAGGAAACAATAAATCATGTCATAGATTTCTGGATTCACATGCATAAGAAAGGAATGACTTTTCTGGGACAGGATTATCTTCTGTTTCTCTCCCTGCGCATGCAAGTCTGTCCAGTTCCAGTAATGAGTGTGGAGCTGAAAAACAATGTTTGTTGCCTAATCTCGTACTCCTATGTTCCTCCAGAGAAACGTCAGCATGCGGATATTTCATTGCCCCAGCTTTCACTCTTCTCCAAAAAGGTCTGAGATCCCTTGGTTTTAGAGAAAAGTTTGGAAAGATGACTCCTAAACCCCATATGGATCTACAATTTGTCATTCAATCAGCCTTATGATTTTTAAATACTTTAAGTTAGCAGAGTTATTTTCCCACACGTTTCTTTGCCTTCTCTTTCATAATAGGGTGGGCAGGAGTAAAGGGAGGAAGGTACAGAGTGAAATTTTATTTCACTTCTGTGTGAGCCATGCAAGGGAAAAGGTTGGTAGGAGAGACTCCTTCCTCCTCACTGCCTTCACACACATAAGGGCAGGGCTTTGGCTCCTAAAGCAGAACCAATCATGGTAACAATTTACTGAAAAACATGATGAAATGAGATCCTTAAAGCTGAGAGTCCCTGGTGCTTGAAATTAATTAAAATATATTTTAGCTCATGCAATAGCATGCACTAGATTTCTCTCCCTCCCTCAAATATACAAAAAATAATAGGAGGCAGCTTCCCATCAGTCAGAGCAAAAGATGCTTTATACCTTTGGACCTCAGTTCCAGGCACTAGCACATTCCAGATTCCACTGGCTTTTTGGCCCACGGTACATGGACTCTTTATTGCTTGAGTTAATCTACGGGCTGGATTAAAGCCTTGTTTTTAAATCCGAGAGCAAAATGGACAAAGGAATCCAAGAAGAAATTGAGCAAAACATGACATGGAGGTGAAATCTTGTTTTCCACATATAGGGCCAAATGTGAAGTCAGTGGAGTAGCTTTGAACGTACAGTGGTGGAGCTGAAGGCAGGATTTGGCCCTTGAAGCTGTGGATTACTAGGTTTGGAAGAGAATTCTGGTCGCTCCATTGCAGCTTGGCTCTGACAAAATATGACTTCTGGACCTCGTCCCAACAAGACGGGAATTATTTCAAACAATAATCGTTTTGTTTGCATAGCTTAGGATTTCACTCAGTTATAAATACATCTTTTAAATTCGACTTCCCTTGGAAAACAATGATTAAAGGAACAAATTATTCGTTAAACTGGGGGTATTCTTGGTGAGATCTAGAGCTTAGGGTGGGGTCTATTGAGCCCAAACCACTGCTTAATTTTTGCCATGACCACAACAATAGGATGTTCAGTCTCAAGCAGAGAGTAAGTTGGCCTCATGGTTTCCTTTGCCTTTCCTGTAACAAGACAAAAAATTCACAGGCAGCAATGGCACAAAGTTTGTTGTTTTTCTCCCTCTCCCTGCTCAGTGAGGACAGACAAACTGTGGCTTTCAAAACACTTCATCTGTGGACCACACACAGCCTGAGGTTAACGCTATTATTGTTCCTTTGTCAGGCCTTTCTTGTCTGCTCTGCCAAATGAATTGCTTGTTCCTTTATTAAATGGGATTCTTTTCTGGTAGCTATCTCCCTTAACCTCAAAATGATCTCCTTCCCTAGTGAAGAGAGATCAGCTGTGTACTCTCGTCCCTTAGTGAAATGGCAGAGACAACATTTCACCAAAGGACGTTATGGGGTGTTCCCTGACCCTCTTACAGAAACGACAAACCAAAACCCCCCAAAGCCCCATATTTTCCCTCTCTTTGTGGCTGGAGAGTAAGTATATGGCACTTAGGTTGAACTCTGGTTCCCCCAACCTCTTTAACTGACCCTTCCGAAAGTACAGCTTGACTTATTTTTTACAAAATATTAAATTTTCCCTTAGATTAATACCTATCTATGAGATGTAAGAACTGTCTAGAAAGCCTTTCTGCTTTCTGGGATGTTTCAAGGGATGAGCAGGATGGTTATCTAAAAGAAAGATTTCTGACTGTGTGTGCAGAGTAGCTGTCACTGGATGTATCTTTGATCATTGTCAGCATTTCAAAGACTTCAGAAGATTCTCTGAAATATCTACAGGACTATCATGATCTTCCCTTGTTCAGTTTTCTGTTCACTGCTCCTACGTTCATATTGCCTCTCCTCATTTTCCTAGGACAATGAGAAGAAGTCCCAGGGTCCAACTTTCACTTTTTATTCCCTGTACAGTAAATTTTCTTCTGGTGCCATCTTTTTTTTTTAACCCTTCCCTTTGTCTTCCTCTTTTCTCTCACCAGTTGTGTTTTCCTAACTGCTTATTAACCCTTCACTTCACAGCTCTGCCCAGAAGGACTGGGCTAACAAATGTACAGTCATGATTTAATCAAACTGAGATCTGACTTCTTCCCTTCGTTGATTGGCAGGTGACAGTTAAATCTCTCCTTTCAGGCTCACTCTAGGATGCGCGAAATATTTTGATGTTTTTCATCTGGGATTTGTATTACATGAAAAAGATAATTCCCTGTTTTTTAAAGGGTTTGCCATCTGGAAGCATGGTGTATTCCCAAGAAAGCTTATATTTGCAGTGGTTTTTTCCCCCAGAAAGGACAACCAACATGCCAGATTTGGCTGGAAATGCTCAGATGAAAGGCAAACTAAGTAGATTGCTCTGTTTGTTTCTGTTTAATGGAGCTGTGCTCTGAAGCCTGCTCTGTTCTGGGGAGAGGGGAAGCAAGGACAGCTGTGGAGTGAACCTGCTGGCTCTGCCACCACAGGAAGGGCCACACCTCAGTCCACCCTTTTCTTACTCCTCTGCCACCTCCTGCACTGTCTGTTGCTCACAGAACGCGAATGTTTCTTGGCTGTGTTGGTCTGGGGGGCAGAGGGAGAGGCTCAGCCCTCACTACACAGGATGGAGATGGGCAATTCAGCACCTCGGCCCTCGGCATCAGAGCAAACCCTGCCAGGCTGAGCCACGAGGGAATGGCAAGGGAGGTTCACATCTCTGCTTCTGCACTGGAGAAAGCAGACACACACAGGGCCTACAGAGACACAGGAAAGTTTCCTGGCATGCCTTAAACTGGAGTCACTCAGCATCTTCTACTAGAAACCCATGAAGAAACCCCATGGGTTAAAACCCGTGAAAATAGCCAAAGAGGAAGATTTTTGATGACTCTGAGTAATAATCAGGATTTCAAACATATATGACTCAAAGTATACATTATTCCAGATAAGGTCTGTGTGTAAATAGCAAACCTCAGCACAATGCACATGCAGAAAAGCTGTTAAAAACTGACATATGTGTTTTGCACGGGTGTGTGGCAACACATTATTTTTAAGTCAGTCTTCCAGAGAAAAAAATGAATGGGGAAATGTGGGTTTGTACTGTTAAAGTTTCCCAAGTGGTCAAATCAACTGGCTGTCACACTGAGGGGATGAGCCTTCCTCAAGCAGCATTCAGAAGAAGAGTACCTCAAGGAATTGTCCCTTCTCTCCGTTGTGGGAGTACGCACTGCTGAAGGAAAGGGGTCTTACACAGTGGGATCCACAAACTGCTTTTTTTTCCCCCACTGGGACAAAAAACCAAAGCAAAATCCTAAGCCCAAAATAATCCATGTGTGTCACTGGGTGGTGAGACATCCCCCCTGCCAGAAAAATGCAGGACTAATTGTACAGTGGAAGGCACACAGCCAGGCTGCAGGCTGTGCTATGACAGTGCTGAACCAAACCAATGTGGGGAAGGAAATTCTGGGGACATCTGCATTGAAATGTGGACTGTTCTGAACTTCTGCAAGGAAATAATTAATGCCACAGTATTCAGTATGAAGTTTCTGTGTGAGGGAAGCTTGTATTTATAGATGTTCTATGTATAGATGTACAGATGTAGAATAGAAGAGTTGTATGGAATACTGGGAGTTTCTCCTTCTCCATTAGTTGATATGTAGAGAACCACCACAAGAACAACGGGTGGGGAGGTGGTGAATAGGAAAGAGCTTGTTTTAATCACACCCAACTGGAAAACACAGTATGTTTCTGCTAAGAACCCAGTTGGTGTTAAAATCCTATTGGAGATTTGGAGATACTGCAGAGACGTCACTTTCCCCAGCAGAAATATTCACAGTAAAGGAGGTCAGAAGAGAAAGTCTGGATCTGGAGGGCAGACATCTGTTCCTTGAAGAAGGAAGGAAGTTATGAGGGCTGTGAGCCTGCCATTTCCTGATGGAAGCTGCACACGGGATCACAGGGACGGCTTGTGTCTGCTCAGCCCTCAAGAGGAGCACAGCTGGACCCAGCCTCGAGAGACTCCAAACAGGATCTGCTCCTCTGACAAGGGAGCCTGGAAAAGCACCAGGTGGAAAGAACACAACAGAAAGTTTGCTGTGAACAGTAAACAAAATATTGATCTCTCCTGGTCCTGTGTGGCTGTGTAGGTGTTTGGGGTTTGGTGAACCTGCTGGATGAGAGGAGCTGCTCTCCCTGAGGAGATACAAGCAGAGGAGTTGTTATAACTGCATGAATTCCTTGATACTGTGTGCAAATAATTTCTGTTCAGCAGAGTGAACTGTACCCAGGATGAAGTGAAGTGAAGTGAAGTGAAGTGAAGTGAAGTGAAGTGAAGTGAAGTGAAGTGAAGTGAAGTGAAGTGAAGTGACCTACAGAACCCAAACCACCATCCCTGAGCACGATCAAATTATTACTATGGACCAACAAATGTATCACGAGAAACGGCACGGAGCACTACTGAGGGGTCTGGTCTCAAGGAGTGTTCACTGTCGTCAGAAAACACAATCTCCACGAGTGTCCCTGAACTCATCCCATCTCTGCTATCAGCAGATGACAAGGGGACAAGTTATGACATTAAAATGGCACACTGTTCTTCTCTGTCACTGTCACAATAAAACAAATACTTGAGTCAATAAAATCAGATAGCTAGGTGCCATCTCTGAATCCAGTGAAACCAAAATTCAAATGAGTTATTGAAAATAAAAGTAGAAGGCAAGGAAAAAGTCACTATCCATAACAGATTCAGCTAGCTTGGACTCGTGTATGGCCAGCCAAAGATGACGTTCCAAAGGAGCTGCGGAAAACAACATATTCAGCTAGTTTCCCTTAGAAAAATTAGAGTTAAAATAAAAACATGACATCTCAAAATCTCTGACAAAAGGCTTACTTTTCCCACAGGGCCTGGTGAATACAAATTACGAGAAGTAAATGTTGTTGAAAGGAAGAAAATTGGATAATCTGAAATGTGGTGCTGGCAAATATCCTTGTGTGCCTTCTGGTTAGTGAAATAAGGAACACTAATGTTAGGAACACTGCTAGAAAAAGGTGGACCACTTCCAGACCTGAGCAACCACAGACATATACTTTGGTCATATCAGATATAGAAAAGGAAATAACTATAAAAAATTTGTCATGGCAAGGTGGGAGGGGACAACCTGTGGAGAAGTGCAAGCAGTTTATTTGATAATGGTTATAATCACAGATCTTTGTGCAGCTGACATACTACAAACTTCTGTACTACAGAAAGGGCATAAGGGAAGTCCGAGGGATACAAAAAGGAAAACAAACTCGTATGGAAAACATATCTGAATGTGAACATAGAGAATACAATGCTTTTCCAGTTATTAGAAAGGAAGGTATTATATTATCACAGTACTTTATCTCCAGACTCATCTAAGGTTACATCTAAGCAAGGGTCAGGTCATAAAGAAAAGCAAAGGAGTAAGGCCTGTCAATTTTACATCTGGTAGCCCACATTAATTTTTATAATTTTCAAAATATTTCAATTTTTTTCCCCCAATTAATCTATGCCTGACAATCTGTTAGCTTCCATTGGCATGGATGGTCTTGTAAGGACAGTCATTCTGCAGTCAGGTAACTGGGGGCAATCTTGAGACATGCAGATCTGTGTAAGCAAACTGGACCAGTGCAAGTGTCTGTATTCTGAGTGGATAAAAGCTCTTGGCAACCACCAAGCACAGGGAAATGTTCTGGCTGTAAAAATTGATGAGGCCAGCATTTTTTAATTTCTCACTTCTTATAGAACTTTTCCAAAGGACTAAGTACATCTCTTGCAAGCAGTGGAATGCAGCTTATATGCAGTGTTGCATTAAGCATCTATCTAATCTGGGAAAACAGGTTGTTTTTAGACCTATTAGCAAAAACTGTACTAATTAACCCATTTTAAAATACTGCTTAGTTTCCTGCATGAATAATGACAGGAACAAATTTAAAATATTAGGCTTATGAATAGCTAACATATTTTCTAAATGCTTGACTGTGAGGAGAGATGAATTTTTCCTTAAAACTTTTTAGCACCTGTTATAAAAATACAGAGTTTTTAATCTGAAGGACAAAACAGATAACCCAGGATACAATGAAGGATTAATTGGGAAAATTCCAAGTTTATTTGTGTTTCTCCCTCCTCCCTTCCCTTTGCTGATGGTGGTCTGCAATTCTCTGAACCCATATCTCCTGCTGATACAAATGCAGTGGGGACTGACTCCTCCCGTCCTGGCAGGGAATCAACATCAAAGGGCTTCTTCCAGTTTGCACCTTGTAGAACTGGCTCTGTCACTATCAAAAGATGAGTTTACTGGAAGGCAAAATCCCAAATTAAATAAAAACTAATGCTTGTGATTAAGAAACCTCGGCACAGCATTTGCAGTGCAGAAGCAGAATCAGTACATCAAACACATCGGGAAGGTGCCTCAGTTTGTCCAGGAGGAGACACTGGAATGTGAATGTGGACTAGGTTGGGCCGTTGTAAACTTGAAGAATGTAGGTCAGGCGCATTGCAAATCTGTTATCACATCTTTTTTCCAGAAACAAGATGAGAACTTATAAAAAATAAAAGCAAACCAATCCTTTGGGTCAATGATTGAGGTTACACCACAGTTGAATTTGACTCCAAGATCAAAGTCTATCATTTACAGTAAATGATCTTTTATTTATGTAGCGAGGTGTTGATCAGCATTTCACATCTGATGTCTTTATCAGAAGTTTCTTATTTTCCTTAATCCTCTCCCTTCTGCACTGCATATCACCAGAAGAAACTATTTTCTAAAAAAATCTGCTGTTTTCTTGAGTGTCACATCTGTTGAAAGTAGAGAAATGGTGGACGATCCTGGTCGCTGATGCTGTGGCAGTGTCTAGGAATGAAAGCTCTTAGGCAGAAACTTCTAATGGTATTTCCATGGATAATTGTCATTTTTCACGAGTTTTTCGTTCCTTGAGCGGGACCCTGCTTGCTGCCTGCAGCGAGGCCCACTCCTAGCAATGGGACATTAAAGTTCTTTGTTTCCCAGAGCACAGATGCTAATTTTCCTCCTAGAGCTCGTCTCTGAAGAGGTCAGGCAGTCGGGAACGGACCTTTTAGGTATCTATTAATAATTATATAATGGTTGTATCATTCTAGCCTGTTTCTTGCTCTCCACTGGGCATGGCAAGGAGTTAGGAAACTGAAGTCCCCTACAGACCTGTGGGACAGAGGGACATCTCACTGATCCTCCCGTTCATGGCACTGCTCCTCAGGTGTCTCATCGCAGCCTTGTCAAGCTTAGATATTCCCTTCAGCATCACCACTCTCAGAATGAGAATTAGGAGGCTGGCTCTTGTCCAGCATCTAAGAGAGGTGTGAGTGATAACAGCCCCTGAGAGATGTTAGTTCTGCAGACCAGATTTTTGAGGCCTAAATCACCAAAAATCAAGGTGTTTTTGCAGATTCAAGGAGCCAATTTCTTCTCAAGCCCCAACCAGTAACACCCAAGTGTTCTGAGCCAAGAGGTTATGTACCCCTAAATTTCTTCAGGCTCCAGAACAGCAGGAATTAGAGGTGTGCAAGCCTAATTCCTCATGTTCCCTATTGAAAGCTTGACTTTCTTGTTGTGCAGAAATGTATAATGAGGCGTAATTTGAGTTTAGTGAAAATTTTGTGTGCTGATAATTTTTATCCTGTGTTTTTCCTTTTCCCCCCAATGGTAAACATTGCAGTAATAATTATAGCAGCAGAGTGGATATTAGTCTTGTTTGCAAAGGCTTCAAGTACTGAAAAATATACCTGAGACATTAGGAAGTAAAAGAGGGTGTAGTCTATTTTAAAAGGCAGTTATCCAGTTCCAGGTGGTTGGAGGGCAAGATCAGAGCATTCAGTCATGATGTGGGTGGTCTGGACTGAGAGCTGAACTCTGTGCAAGGGAGTGGACTGCACAATGGGAGAAAGAAAGCTTGAATTTATTGCTTTTCCACTTTATTCCATTAAGTAGAAGTTATTAATGGACTATCTGGAAAGGCAAAATTGCTGGTAGAGCTGGCAATGCTTAGTTTAATGTTACTAAAGATATTTAAGACAACCTTGGGAGAAAAAAACACAGAGGAGAATAATTTTCAAATTAAAAGTAGCTGTGGGGTAAGCACTCAGCTCTGAAACAATTCTGAATTTTGGAAAATCTGGATCCAAATCTATTGGGCCATGGCAAGCTATATTTCTCATTTAAAATCTGTATTTGACATCCCCTGGGGCCTCCCTGTACTGGTTTCATTTATAAAGCACAAGGGATTATTTAGGAGGGGCAGGGGAGGCATCTTCCTCTGGTGATGGTATAACAGGACACCCCGTTCCCCATAAAGGGGGTTTTGGGAGTGCTCCAGCAGAGTAAATTAGCAAAATTAACTTTCTGGCTAATAAGTATGGGTTCCAATCCATTACTCATAGGCAAAATATTCCATAGTCATATTACTGGTTTTACAAGCAAAGCTTTTTCAACTACATTTTAATCTGGTAGACACTTTCCTGTCAAACAGAAGAAATGCTCTTCTTTTTGCTTTAATTGAAAAAGTAACCACAGTTGTACTTTTGCTCTCCATGGAACATTTACACCTGAGTTTGTGATGCCCCAGAGATGGGAGCAGGTGCATGACTTGTGCAGCACTGCTGGGAAAATGGACTAAAGACCCTGCCAAGATCACTGAAAAAAGGCCTGTTTTTAGTGGCACCAATCCTGTGTGTGACAGAACAGAGTTTAGGCCATTATACTTTCAAGGTCACTAAAGACAGCACATAGAGAAAATGAAGAAAATATTATTCTAGAGCAGCTTGACTGGAGCATGTGAATAAGAAAACAACATTTTACACGTAACATACCCTTTCAAAGTCTACCATAATTAGTCTAAAAAGTTTAACCTACCGGAAGCAAGTTTAAGGTTAGAATTTTGTTTCAAAAAATAGACAGCAATGCTACCTACATTTCTGGGAAAATAGTACTTTCAAGTGTGTTATATTTAGTATTGTTTATTTTTAAAAGAATTATTTCCAAATAAAAGTATAGACAGACCAGGGAGGATGTGGAGTCTCCATCTTTGAAGATACCAGCTCCACACAGCCCCTTGCTCATCTCTCCCCAGGCTGGGAAATAGGAAGGGTAAAGAGGGGAAAATCTGTGTTTTGCGATAAAGACAAATTAACAGGATAAACAAAAGCTGTGTGTGTTAAGTAGAGAAAAAATAAGGAATTCATTCACCACTCATCATGGACAGGCAGGTGTGCAGCCATCCCTGGGAAAGCAGGGCTCCACCACACCGAATGGTTACTTGGGAAGACAAACACCTTATCCCCAAAGTTCTCCCTTGCTCCTCCTTTCTCCCAGGTTTTATTGAGCACATGCTGTGTCCCAACCGTGTCCCCTCCCAGCTCCCAGCAGCCACTGGTGGGGCAGCACGAGAAACAAAAACCCTCAACACTGCGCAAGCTCTGCTCAGCAATAGCTAAAACGTGGGGCTGTTATCAGCACTGTTGTGGTCACAAATCCAAACCAGAGCACCATGCAAGTTAGCACAAAGAAGATTAACCCAGTATATTGGTTCTTTTTATGACCATAATCCTTATCTTCCTCAACTATCTCCTAATGTAATTTTACATTCAGTCAGCAAAACCAGCATTTTATAGTTATTCTGGCATTTTTATTTTGTTTAAACAGCAATTCCAATGAGCTAGTTGTGTAATTCTTTAATGATTTCTTTCAGTGAATTGGATACATCCAGCAACTCTGCAGCTGTAAAAGTCTCTGCCAAAAGAAACCCCGTAGCCGACTGGCATCACATGTCACAGCTCCAGCAAGAGGAGCTCTCAGCTACTGGCACCTTTCCATTCTCCATTGCATCCCTGTAAGTCAGGAGCCAGTTATTTCAGATGCAAAGTGTGTAAGCGGGAACTGAACCTGGGTATAGGGTGGTCCTTTCCAATCTGACCCATCGTGTGATTCTGTTACTTGTTATGCTAACTAGAAGCAGTATTGATTAAAAATAAAAGGAAAGAAAATTAGAAGGCACTTAAGTAAAAACCTCAGGAAATAGCATCCAGAAATCAGATCATTAGATGAAATATATTTAGGAAGTGCTGAAATGCTCAAAAACTCTTGAGAGAAAAGACAACTGGGAGAGACAGGGAAAAAACCCAAACATTCAAATGAGAGAATATTTAGCTACCATGTGTAGTAGTGGAAGGCTGTTGGGTGGCTGAAGGCAACTGGAACACCCCAAAGAGAGAAATCTAGTGATTACCAGCCTCCTCCTGTGGTTTACCTCCTCGTGTATAATGTCCACAATACATTAGATATTACAGGTTCATTCATCACAAAAGTGCTTTAATGGAACCAAGGGTCACGGGCAAAATGAATGCTGAAGAGAAGGGATGGCCTGAGCGTGTGTATGGATGGTTATTTCTATTTTGGCTTAAGTTAAAAAGTTTCTGTGTGTCTGTATACGCACAGCTTTTCACTAATAGCTGCTGAGAGGTGACAAAAGCAAGCAGAGCACAGAACTTCTGAGTTTATGAGCACAGGGTTATTATAAAGCTCCATGAAAAAATTCTAGATATACTAGGTAAACACTAAAAGATGGTTTTAAACTAACAAAACAAAGCAAAAGAAAATGCTAAAAGGAGCAATCCATTCCTCTTGAGAAAATGTCGTAATACTTAGCCACAGAAAAAGGGAACTTAGGCATGTAATAGTAGCTTTATCCCAAGTTATTTCATTTTGCTTTGTCAATTTAATTCAGATTTTTAATGTACCTTTCTGACAATCTTGAGAAAATTGTATGTAGAATAGTTAGCAAGAGACTTTTTGCAATTGGGACTTTATGAGATGTCAGAGAAGTAAATGTGGTGAAGACTTCAGAGATCACTGGGGTCTCCAGCTGAGTCACTGAAAAAGCTGTGAGCACATACTATGGGAACCACCAAGTCCCCTTAGAGGCTGTGTGCACATTTCTAACTTGCTCTGCATGCAAAAGGAGCTCAGAGAAAAAAATCCCATATTTATGAAATCTGAACTCACTTCAGAATATTTTAATAACAATAATAGCTTGATTAAGATCTAAGTGAAAATATGAAACTCTAAAATGAGTTATTTTAATAGTACATAATTTTCCCTTTTGAAGTTTTGCCTAGAAAGGAGTTAATCCTCATGGACCAAAGAACACAACATGCATAGGAAAGGCCTTTTGAATGGTTATTCATTTCTGCAATGTTAATGACACAAAAGCAATTATGCAGGGCCCACCCATACAATGAAGACAGCAAAAATCAAACTCTCTCAAACCCAGGTATTGCCAAAACTTAGATTGCCTATACAGCTCCTGTTCAGCCTCGTTCCATGCAGGCTTTGTGGTAAATTCATTGGTTTTATGGATATAAATTATTCCTTTACAGCAGAGTCTGCCATTCACTACAGAATTGCCTGTTCAGGGAGCTCAATAGCTGTAAGACATTTAGTTTTCCCAGTTTAGCCAGTGACTTACTTATTACCCACCACCTGAAGCCTTGCAGAGAATCTCTGACTCCTGCATATGAAGGGAAGCTGCAGGAAGGATAATGATTGTGCTCCTGAAGGAGGTACCATAATGTGCACAACACAAGAGGACTAAATTAGGGATGCTCACAACAACCTCAAGAGTTTTCGAGCATTTCAGCACTTCCTAAATATATTTCATCTAATGATCTGATTTCTGGATGCTATTTCCTGAGGTTTTTTTTTGGTCTGAAGACCCAGTCACAAGCCAACACCAAGAACAGGGCTGAATTCTGATATGCACTGCTCACAAAGAATTGAACAAGTACATTAATAACAGGAGAAGGTTAATTACAAGGGGGGTTATCCTTTCCATATATATCCGCTGTCAAAGTGATGAAGTAGAAGAAATTGCCAAGGATAACCAGCCCAAATCTCTCTACCCACATCCCTTGAGAAGATGTGTGTTCACGCAGGTTTGAGCTGATTAACTGCTGTTCCTTAGATCTGACCTGGGATCACAGCTCCCCAAAAGAGCTAAGCTGAACCAAAGTTTCACAGCAGCAGGGGTTGTAGGGCACGGACTTCACAGGATGGTGATAAGCGAAGACATTTTATTGTAAAAATCCAGGGTTCTTAAACTGTTCCATTGTTATGAGTTTACATACTTGTGAGGCACAACAAAAGTGTTTAACCAACCACCATAAACCACGATAGGAACACGCTTCAGGTGTAACCAATCACTAACCCCACAGTGTGAGCACTTATTGGTTCTAACAATAGTTTTCCAGTTATGGAACTTGTTTTTCACCTCCCGTTTAGCTGAGTCATTCCCAGAATGCTCTCTGGTTAGCCGAAGTAGCAGAAGTGAGCAAGAATTTTACAAGGGCAACAAGGCCTTCAGTTTGCAAGGCCTTTCTGCTCCGCAACACACAGCCACTGAAAAGGAGAGTTTGCCCTCTCCTCCATCCCCATCCCTTCTCCTCCATCTTCCTGCTTGCACAATGTAGTTTGTATTTCTATACATTGACATCTTTGGATTTCAGGCAATGACTTGTGCAAGACACATGATCTCATCACTGGTGTCACAAAAGCTTGTATTTATAGAGATTTATTCCTTGGCCATCTCAGAAGGAAATGATCTAATTACAGACTAATATAGTAGGATCATTATTATGTTAGCTGCCCAAGCCTTCTCGTTGTAAAACCCCTTTTTGCATTGTCTGTAATTTGGCAGTTTTAACTCCTTGACCTGATTTCTTTCATCCCATGAGGCTTCAGTCAGGTTTTTTTTAATAAAATTTTCTGCCAAACCCATGCTAATTTCCAAGAGCACAGCTGAAAAGAGAGATGCTATTTTTCTGACACTAAATCTTCCATAGGAAAACACTGGCCCACACACAGCTCTGAGCAGGGAATAGAAATTCGGGGTGCAGGGGCAGTTAAGGGATTGTTAAACATCAAAAGCAATCTAATGACACAAAAAATGCCTGAAAGAACAGTAGTTTGCACATGTTCAGTAGAGACTGGCCAGAACTTTGTACCATCGCTCTTCAAGGGGGCTGCCTGCAGTGGGCACTCTTGACTTCACAAGGTTTTCCATGGCAGGAAGGTTTCCAACCCAAAACCACGAATAATTCTTCCTCCAGACTGAGTTGTAGGTCTATGGAGGACATTTAAAATCTTGAGCCTGCTGATAAATCCTGTTACTGTCGGTACAATTACACAGTTGAAATCAACTTGTTTGCACCTTTCACAACATTATGAAATTTGGCATAAACTCTCTTTAAAAAAAAAAAAAACAGAACAGTATAAAACCCATGCAAAGTGAGTATTATTATCCCATTATACAGATTTGCATCTGAGATATGCAAAGTTTAAATTCAAATGTATCCACTGGTTTTTGGGTATCCAGCCAACAAGTAAAATTTAATTTTTCACTTTATTTTTTGAAAAGTTTTTCTGAATACATGGCTTGACACAACTGTAGCTGTGTGTTCTCTGACTCCTGCAAACCTGTTTCAGGTCTCAGGCAGTCAAAGAAAAGGGAATGTACGAGATAAAGACTACCTGTGAAAAACACAGAAAAAAAAAGTGATCACCCACAGCCCCTATCAGACCTTGCATTACATGGAGGACTGCAGCTAGGATAGGGAAGGGACTTCCTGACGAAGAACTGACAGTAATGTCCTTTTAACACAGTAATTCTAGACAGTTACCCACCCAGATTAAATGATGCAAATAGGCATACTCATTTCCCAAAAAGTTTTGGTCAGACCTACTTCAATACCAGAGTGGTATTTCTGTGGTTTTCTCTTGTTTGTTTGTATGAACAAAAATACTATGAAATTATTAGTATATTTTATCTTGAAAAAGTGTAAACACTTAACAGTAATTATGGCAGATATTTGTATAGCAAAGATGTTATATAGATACAAAGATAATGATTTTGTAAGATCAAACTTTTCTTTGGTATGTATTATAGAACAATTAATACCTTTTGCTTTGGAAAAACTGAAGTCTAGATACAGAAATCACTATTACACTGTGAACTTGGGCACTGGAAAAAGTTGATGACAACTACACGTAACGTTACTCACACGGTATTAGAAAACAAGCAGCGGAAATAAAACACAATATTTTCTTCGAAACTGTTGAGACATTCTGACAAACACACAGAACCACTTGTAATTAAGATAAACACAACATCCTCAGTGCTGCTGTGCTTACAGCTCTTGCAAATAGCACATATGGCTTGTTCTTTTATCAAGTGTGCTTAGACCTTTTTTTCCTAATGAGTGATTCTATGTGTGGTAGTTGGGAGCAAAACAATTCTAAGTTAAAAACACTCTGGCTGTCTTAACTCAGAATTTCCTTGTATTTATGGATTTATATTAAATCCCTAAGGTTATTTTCAAATGGTTTTCAGTGTTATTTTATCATTAATCTTATTATCATCCAAAAAACTGGCTGCAAATGATTGCTTTGAGGATTGGCAAACACATTTGTACAGCTTGAAACCATTTATTGAAAACATGTTGCTTACTTAAGAGAACATGCTGTCTTTAAATTCTGTTGGTAAGAAATGTTCATTTCTTAGATTTCCATTCTATTTGTGGACTCTGAAGACAGGAGAAATACACTTTAAAGCGCACCTACAGGCTGCATGTGTTTTTAGGATCACCTTATTTTAACCTCAAGGGATCTTCCTTGTCCACCAGGCTCCTCAGTGCACAGCACACAAGCCAAGGTAACACGCCTTTACAAAATATTTGATCTCCTCTCCCAAGGAGAAACATGTCACCTGTTGTAAACTGGTGAACTAAGGTTTAATCATGAGAAGATTTCTGTTTCAGATCAACAGAACAATCACTTTTAGCCAATGTATTTCTGTGAACGTAGTAGGTACAATAAACATTGATTTATGGTAACATTTCCTTACTTTTCACCCTGATATCTCTGAATCCCTACAATACTTGAGTCATTCGTACATTTACATAACTCCCTAAGATGAAATATCTTGTAACATGAAACATCTTTGCTATTTTATAGCTGGCAAAAAGGAGGCACAGCCTGAGTTGCACACAGCATACCAAGTAGAACAAAAGTATGAACCTCCCCAATGGTGAGTCCCAGTGAAACTTCCTCTTTCCTGTGTGTACTGGAAGCTCCAGGGCCTGGATCTACTCACTGGCCATTAAAAGCATGAGAGCTCTATGCTCTCCCACAGCATGCTGGATACTCTCCTCCCCTCTCTGGGCTCATGGTGGGTGTCTTTCCAGCAGAAGCTGGGGGGGACAGCCTAGAACTTTCCCTGATTATAAGCTAAGGCAGCAAAACAAAACACTCTGCCCATTACAGATTCTTTTACAAAAGTAATCCTTCACACTTTCTAAAAACCAGCTTATTTCAGATGCCATTTTAGACTGAGACCTAATCCTTACTAATTTTTATTGCCTTATAGGAAGGTTTTGAGACAGTTATGTGATTTTCTTCTGCAGCTGTAAGTCCTGATACTTCTCCATTCTGTGCAAGCAGAAAACACAGAGGCTTTACCCTCTTTCTACTTTCCTGGTCTTCCACTGATCAAGTACCTTATGATCTGCATTTCTCTAGAATACAGAAGCCCAGAGTTTTTAATCATGGATTGTTTCTTATCCTTTCCTTAATGGGAAGGGGAAGAACGCAAGGATAGAAAATGCTGGAATTTTCACTGTGTGCAAAAATCTCAAGCTTTTAACAAAAGTTCAGCCCTCAGAGCATCTTCTAGCAGCATGGAAGAAATTTATTGGCTTTCAGTGGGAAAATTTTGCTACAGCACTTTTAGGTCAAAATATATATAAAAAAGGTAATTTCAATTTCTGTATATTCCTCTCTCTGGTTAGATCCAAAGTTCTGCCTGTATATCTGTCTGCATTCAAATTTCATACAGGAACAAATATAAATCCTTTCTCCAGACTGAAAAGAAGAAGCTGGCTGCCTTAGAAACTCAGCTAGAATTCCACATTTCTAGCTTGCTTTCCCATGTGGTCCCCTTGTTTCAAATTCACAAAGGCTGGATCCAAAAGCCCAGCAGTCCAACCTGACTCTCCTACATTAATAAGTTTTTTTTAATATCCAGTTTTGAATGAGGAGAGTGACATATATGCTTAGGCATTCAGAACAGCTTCCTTTTAAAATTAAATATAGCTGTCTTGTAAAAAATTGAATTTTGGAAACATGATAGATAGAAAGATTCCCCCGACCACAAGTATGCATAACTTATAGTCACAGCCAGACTTCAAAGCTCCTGCCTTTACACGCACACCAGGGTCTTTTTTATTGCAATTCTTTTCCAAATAACTAATTGCCTGCTAAGTGGTAAATAAGCAATTTACACTTTTCCCTTTATCCTTCGTGGGGCAGCTGACATAATGTTGAGAGCACACCTACCAGTTTAACCAATAGCAACACAGTTTTGGCCAGGTCCCTTTTATCCCAGTTTCCCAGGGATAAGAGGTGTGTGTAATAACTTCTTTCCTGTTTCATTGCAACGTTTGCCATGTTCTACTTATGGTCTGATTCAGCATCTCCTGCCAAGAAACTATTCCTTGCTTAGATTGATCGCAGAGGGTTTAGCCATGTTTTTGTCAGTGCACAGAAAGTGTACGACCGTTGGCAAAAACTCTGCAGCACGATTTGCACTTATGTGTCACTTCTGGGGCCCCTGCAGGACCCGAGTGCCTGGATGTTTGTTTGCCTGAGTGCCTGAAAATGAAATTCAGCATTTTGGAGTTTTATTTGTACTCTGCTGGAGTCTCCTTTCCTCCGTTCTGAGCAACACGTCTCTTTCCAGAGCTCCTGCCAAGGGAGGGGGCTGTGCTGTCCCTGCCACCTCCTGTCACCGAGCACCGAAGCCACGCCAAGTTAAATGCTGTGGGTGCCACAGCTTAGCATGCAGATTGATCCAGACAGGTAAGAGATTTCTCAAAGACAACATCAAGTTTGTTTTTTCCTGGCACTTTTTTTCTCCCCCTAGATTCTTCTGTCAAACTTCTCACTTGAAAAGAATCCAGAAAACTGTTATGGAAACTAAGAAAACTTTCAGCCATTTGTTATTTACACACCTACAACCAATAAGAGAGAGATTATGATAACCAGATAATCAGACTTTTAAAGATCAGTGGTCAGGCTTTCACAAACTATGTTTACAGCATATTTTTGTCTGGCAACATGTAATCCAGTCACACAAAACCAACTGATCTCAATTACTACCAAGTAAGTAGAGAGTTTACTTTCTAATCACCTCGTTAGGTCAGCACTATTCACTGACATACAATTACATTGATATAGTCACTAAAAATAGTTCACCTAGATTCTTCTTTAAGGTCAAGCCTGGAAATTTATGGTAGCTGTTTAAATTTCTATGAGCTTTAGACCTTTGTGGAAAGCCACCAGCCCAGCGCTGCTCCACCAGCTCTGGAATCAGCCTGGAGAATACGACCTCCTTTGTCAGTGGTCTAAATTAGGCAAAGTGAGTACTTTGATTCTCCTCACATTCCCAGCTTCTAGTTTACGGTTACAGTAATTTAAAACTCCTGTACAAAGCCTACCTGTTGGTATAAGTGCTCAAAATAAAGAGAAACTGGGCCAATTACATCCTGTTGACTAAAGGTTATTTTAGTCTGCATTAAGCACTCCCCCAAGTGATTTTATAAAGTGTTTTAAATAAACATGTTTTGTAAGTTTTATAGATTTACCTTATTTTCTTATGACATTAAGGTTTTGTTGGTTTTCTTTTAATTCTTCCTGAGTTTTCTGTGTATATTCAGGGGTGTACAATTATCATTGGCAACTTTCCCAAAGTGTTACACAAGGTGATTTGGGATTCTGTTCCAGGATCTTTATCCATGTATCGAAGTATTTTCCTTCTCAAGTTAATTTCTTCCTTCCTACCTCTGATCTGATATACAAAACCTCTTCCTCCTTTCCCTGGAAGTCCATGTTAACTCCATCCCCACACCAAGTTTGCAAGATAAGGCTGTCAGCTTTACTCCTTTCACAGTTATAGTTGTCTTGCTTAGATTTTATACGCAGTATAGAGTGTATGCATATCAATTTTATGCATTATACTGAATGTTTATTCTCACCTTCTCTACAATAGTCCAAGAAAAGGAAATGACAAGTTCAGAAAGATACCACACTCAGAAAACAGTTTCTAAAAATGCTGACAGGAGCTTGGATGGGGGGATGAGGGTACACATGCAGAATAAAAGCCTCTATGTTGAAGGGCATACCAAGTCCTCCCAGTAGATCCTAGGAAGGGACTGAGCTCCAAAACAAAATGGTTAGGCTTTCCTGGGCAGGATGTAGTCAAATATTTCAGTCCAACCACGAGCAAGCAATTTGAGCATTTTCACTACCTAGGTCATGGTCAGGCAGGCAGAACAAAGTGTTCAAAGAAAGGAAACACCTTAAATAGCCTGAAATGCACAGGTATTTTTGCTGAATAACAAGCACTGCCTGGAGGACACCATCTTTACTAGCAGCTCTGGGTTGGCTGTGGTTACTGTATAAAGAATCCCCCTGAGCTCAGTATGGTTTCAGGAACTCACATGCTATATAAACGTGCAGTCTCCTTCCCTGAAGCCACATCACCAGGCACTAAAGATGAGCAGCCCAAAAATAATATTTTGGAAAGAGCACTGCCAATCCACCCTTCATGTGAACAGCTTTCTCATTGGCTTGCCTTGAGGTATTAAAAGTTATGATATGAAAGCCCTCCAGGCAATCTTCCCTCCTAGTATTGTTAGCTTGTACTTTCACTAATTCTGGTCTGCTGTGAGGGCCTCCATCACTTCCCAGACAGAGTTCTGGTTTCAATTAGTGCATTTAGACATCTTATTCCTGGGCTTTAGCTTTCTCTAAATCTGCAGTTTTCTTCCTATACCCATTCAGAACTGGCTATTCTATTTCTTCTACTCACTTTTCTCCCCCCCAAAATATATCTGCTTGGCAAAAAATATTTCCTTTCCCTGTGTCAACCATTTCAAACTGGCTGCTTCCTCTTTTTTTTTTTTTTTTTGTTGTTTCCACGAGGCACAGTCCAGAGAAGAAATTATGTTTCCTGTTCACAAAAAAGAAACCCCAACAAAAGCCAATCCAAAGCCACTGTTTGTCCTCCTCTCCTCAGGGCATGCGAGCCACTAGACCATGAGGCCCTTTTTCATCTATCTGTTGGCAGTCATGGAATAAACCTCCTTGTGCTCCTACTCCAGAGGCAAATTCTTTACTGGGAGTGAGGACCCTCCTCTAGTAGCTACTGCACACCCATGGGGGAAAGTTGAAGCTGAGGGTACAAGTGAGGCCATAGGGCACTTTTTGCAAAGGAGGAGAAGAATGCCTAGACTTGAGGATGGGTTAGCAAAGAAGCCCTGAGAAACACACTAAACACCAGACCTGGCTGGTTAGGTGAAAACACAGATCAAAGATGAAGGCTGCAACTTCAGGCAGGTGTACTGGAACAGGTACATGGAGGAGGGAGTGTGGGACCTGTGAGTAGCTGAACTAAAATAATCCCCAGCTCCAGTGGAGCTGAGTGGAAAGAGGACTGTGCAGCTCCCAGCACTGGGAAAAGGGTAACTGCTGGGACATCAAATGCAAAGTGAGGTAACAGAGTCACATTAGCTAGACAAGTTTTCATCTTTAAACTGCAGAATTCCCTTACTCTGGAAACATCCAGAAAAACCTTAATCCACCACCATTTTGAATAATACTACCCAAGCAACCCAGGATGTCAGGCTTCTTCAGAGCACCTGAGACTGCCCACAAATGGCCTTTTAATGCTCTATGAGCACCACAAACCCATGCCCTTTCAAACTAATACTAGTGGTAGTACGAATCTGGTATATCCTTAATCTTTAAAAAAAAAAAAAAAAAAAATACCCTAAACCCAATTGTAAGAGGAGGTGGGAGAAAGAGCTTTATTACATGTGAACACAGATCAAAACAATTTTCTGTGCCTACAGGGGTTTGAGAAAAAAAATACAACAAAACATAACTTCCAATGAGGTGTCATTGATGAATGATTAATGGGCTATTTGTGTAGAAGTACTAAGCACTAAGTCTCATCTTGATAAATCAGTTCAAATTCCACTAGTGCTATTAATAAATCAAAGCAGGTCAGCTCCATTCCTAATGTTATTATTATGGTGCCTTCTGTCTGCTAATGCAAGTTTTGACATCTTCTTCACACTTTAGTATGAGACAAAGATACATCTATCTCCTCAGAGAATTAATTAGCAGGATTTTGCATCCCACCACTCTCTTCCTTGCACTCTTTCAGCTTTCTGAAGGGGACATCTATAACACGTGAAGGACGAGGATATAGCACTATGATAAAACTGAGTCAAATTAACAAACCAGCCCTTCTGCAAATGGAAGGCTTCCCTCTTCCCTTCTGCAATATCCTCTTCTCAGCCTTTCCCTTCGCTTTCCAGCTGTGCAGGTCACCCACTCCCTCCCTTGTGCTGACACCAGCACTTGTCCAAGTGCAAAGTAAGTTGATGAAATTTACTATCCCAGCAGAACTTAAAAAACCCCAACAAAAACCAACAACAAAAACCCCCAACACCCCATGCCACACTGTTTTGAAAACAAGCCAGAATATCTGTGGGAACATTCAGCAGAACAGAAAGGCATTTAAGTGCTTTGAATTGATTTAAATGCAGTCACGAAAATCAAAGCCAGCTCAAGGTGAGAGGAGGGGAGAGGATACTATCTGTCCTTTCTGATAGCTGCCAGTTGCTAATTTGGCTCATCCACTTATGAAACTTTATCTTAAGACTCTAGGACACATTAGTGGGCTTAAGAATCATTAAAACTACCAATTAGTCTGATTTTTTAATTTAAGTTGGTCTAATTAGTTCCTACACACAATTAATTCTCCACATCCTCACTATGCTGGTCAGTGCTCAACAGCAGAAAGGGGTGGTCATTGTATTGCATTTAGAATTTATTATGCATCTAAAAATAGTCAACTCCTACTTGTAATATGAAACATTCTTAAGATGATACAAGAATTAATTCTTTTTCATAATGTGTTGATGAAGTTACATCTGAAACACAAGCAGGTTCTGGTTGGTGTGAGAACCCTACTCCTTACAGATTAATTTTAAGGTTGTGTGACACAGATAGAAAGAGAGTACAGATAAAGACTGAGGAGAAATAGTTTCTATAGATTCCTAGAGATCATTTCAAAGAGAAGGGGGACTGAAGAACATACTGAAAGATACACCGGAATTTAGAAATCTTAATACAAGTACTAGCATGCAGGTCTGAGGGCCTTTTTCTATTTAGAAAAAAACCCCACGGTATCTCCACCCAAAAAAAAAAAAAAAAACCAAAAAAAAAAAAAAAAAAAAAAAAAAAAAA
>VZRN01005835.1:1399410-1431162 GCA_013397935.1 Dasyornis broadbenti | reverse complement strand
AAAAAAAAAACAAAAACCAAAAAAAACTACAAAGCTATACATTATTATTTAGTACTAATTTTGCCCATAATACAATTTTATACACACAAAACTAAGTTCTAAAATCTACACATAAAGATGTATTGGCCAGACACTGCCACACACATGGTCCCTGCTCTGCCGTGTTTACAAAGTGCTCACAAGGCACGTGCCCAAAACCAAACGGTTTTATGTAAACTGCATACTTCAGCCCCAAAAGTTAAAGTGCTTTTTAAACTAAACATTCAGCAACTTCCTATCTCTGCATTAATCAAATATTAAGCAGACTCAGGAATGAGATGATGTGGTACAAAGCTTTATTCCCACGTGTTTAATCTTCTTTGAGAATTCACAAATGGTTGAGGCATGACCAAGATTTGCAGGTGTTTATAGGCTTTGGTTCTCACTTGGCAGCCCCTGCTGCGGCCTTGGAGCACCTTGCAAGAACTAAAACCATCCCATCAATCACTTCTCCTTCCTTCCCTCCAGTAGGTTGGTGTAAATTACTTCACTTGGAAGACTGAGCTGAAGGGCAGTGAAACAGAAGCACAGCAACCAAGGAAAGCTCCCTGCAGGAGCTGAACGCTTCATGACAGGCATTCCGAGCCTGTGGTCACCCTTGTACCTCCTCTGTCACACAGTTCCAAAGCCAAGGCCCAGCTCACACACAAACTCTGGCTCCTTAATGCAAATGTCCTACACTTGCTGCACAGGTGTGGCCAGGGTGTAACACACCTGCTGCACACAGGACAACCGGCCCAGGCTAATCCCAGAGCAGGCTTGGAACAGCAACACAGCCAACAGATGGGAAGAGGACCCTGTCAGCACACAGGACATCAGTGTGATGATCTCAGAGCGACCTGCACTGCTCAGCAGGCAATCTGCAGCAGGTTTGGACCAGATGGGGCTTTTCAGGGTGTGATCTTGGTTCTCACTAATGGAAATAATCACGCCTTGCTGTCTCAAGTGCATGGATCACTGCAGAGGACAGGATAAGACTCAAACTCCTAACCAGAAGCAGATGGAAATATTTATTATTGTGGTTCTTCCACACACACAGAGTGGAGGGGGTCTAAAGGGTCTGAATGCCAGAGGCTGACAGCATCCCTCTGCAGTGGGGGCATGTTTCAGAGCAAGTAATTTATCTCAAGTACACTCTTTTCCAGCATGGAATGGAGCTCAGCTTTTGTCCTCTGCTATTATATCAGGAGGTCCCAGTTCAACAGCAATAATATTTAAATAGTTTTTGTCTTCGTTGGGAAGACATGAGGAATAAAGGGTATTATCTTATTCTGACTGCTTTATTTCCTTACTATTACTGCTCATAAAAATGTACACCATGTCTTGCAACATAAAACACTGCGCAGCTTCATCTTGTGACAACGTACGTATAGATATGAGCTGGGCATTTTAGTAATTATCTCTGGCAGCCTCCCTTCCTCATTTACTGCTCCTCCCCAAAAGAGATTCATAACAGGAAAGATCTTATTTTATATCTGAACATGGGATAAAATGCTCACCAACTGCTTTAAGTAAAGAAAACAGATCAAATCCTTAGATTACTTTATCATATAGGCTACACATTCTTCAGTGGCTGTAGAAATCACTTAACAGCTCTCTACTCAATTATGAAGAGCGAAAATCTCTCCCCCTTGCAAAGATTCCTGCTATTATTGAATGGAAGCTATCAGTAAAAACAATGCAATGGGAAAATACCAGGCTCAGTAGGAGTTGGCGAGCACCAGACATAACTGTGGGAGTGACTCCAACAGTGGGCTCTAGCTAAGATATGCCAGTTATGCATTCTTATTTTATCTTCATTGTAAACTGGGGTTCTGACAAACACCCATCCCCCATTATTGAACTAATGAAGCACAGTGCTATTTTGCAGCTGCAAACCAAAATTATCGGCAAGGGACGTTTTCCTTACTGTTAATCAAAGTTAATCAGTAATTGCTAATTTTATATTGTACCTTTAGACAAATGTTTCTTTGGGAAAACAGGAACTTAAGTACTCTATATTATATAAAAAGGGACTCTCCCTCATCCCAGATACCGAGGTGGTGGCCCCACTTCAGGGAGAGGTGATGATCTGGAGAAGGAAGACATCCCATCAGCAGCTAAAAGGGAAGCCCAGCACACCCACCTGCCCCCAGTCCTTCAGCCTTTCCTCCACTTGCCCCCTGCCCAACTCTGGCACTGCAGCACTGTTGGCTTGGTCAGCTCTCTCACCACAGCAGGAGTAATAAATCCCGGAATAGTCAGGGTTTCAAGGGACTCCTGGAGGTCACCTACTCTAACCCCTCAATCAGTTTATGGCCACATTTCAAAAGTCCAGCACAATGTTTCTGACCTGTCAGAAACTGTAATCACTCCAAGCACCCCAAGTGAACAGAATCACACCTGAGAATGAGCTGGCCTCACTTTTTCACTTGCTATAGGAGAGATAGATTGAAATGAACAAGTTTAGCTCTCTAGCATCTGCTCAGCAAATGCTCACATAAATCAGGATGCAGAATATAGTATATTTACCACACCCTGAATAGCAGTAGTCATGCAAGATGAAGAGCAGAGTGAAATCCTGGACTTGCTGAAGTCCATGGCAAGACTCCCATTTAATTTCAGGCAGGCCAGGGTTTTAATGCAGATTGTTACCATATGGTAGATTTTAAGACCAACTGACAAATGCAATTAAAAGCAGAAAAGAATTAACTGTTATAATAGCTACATTAATTAACTTCATTCATATTATCAAAATCCAATACACAAAATTCATGTATCTCCCAGCAACACCAGTGACTGGTCTCTTAAAAGTACCTGTTTTCACTAAGAAAAACTGATATTCCTCTAATCAAGAAATATTCTCCCCCAAGCAAGCAGATTTTCCATATCAGCTTGACTTATAAGCACAGAAAGATGCTATTTTTAATGTTATATAGTTTATTTATGTACTCTATGTTACCCATGCTTAGGCTTTTTCCACTCTTTTCCCCTTAATTCTAATAGAAAAGATTCTGTTCAAATATCAAGGATAAAAACTGGGAGTTGTTCTTGAGGTAATACAGTGGTCTCCTAAAATCAAACCAAACATCAGCTAATGCAATAAGCCTAGAGGTAATAAAGTTCATGCTCAGCATCATAGTGTGGCTGTTGGCTTTTTTCTCCCTTAAATCCTTACAAATAATTTAATAAAGAAAGACATTGCCTCCAGACAGTTAGTGTTAAACTCATCCAAGACCGAGATGAATTACTATAACTCACACTTCTCTCAGATTGTTGTTTCAGACTACCTGTGTATTTAGGAAGATTAATATACACTGGTCACATTATTAAAATTCTTCTGTTATCCTAAGGGAGAATTAAAACATGTTTTTCCTCCTATAGGCAGCATCTTCATGCTGTAGATGTAAGGTTAACAGTTCAGGGAGCTAAAAAGAATGAACAGAGTTGGGCAATGTGTCTCTCACCATGCTGCCCAGCAGCCCAAGACACAAATTTGAGATACACTGGTTTATTTTGAAACATTTTAGTGGGTCTGTTTCTATTTTCTTATTGGCTCCATCTAATTTTCTCACGAAGTCAGTAAAGAGCTTTTTACTTTTTTTACAAAAATTCCATTTGACATCTCAAAGCCACCTTTCTTGCTAATGCAGTTATTACCCATGAGGACTCTAGAATTCCAGCTTCAGGAAACTGTCTCATGTCCAGCTTGGCTCTGAAGCAAAGGCAGACCCTAAAAGATGATTAATAAAAATGTGTTTTTAGCCACTGCTAATAAGATTCTGGCTACATAAAAAGAGGCAGGAACCACCTTGATTATACCATACCATGGAGATATGTAAGCTACTTGTAGCACCAGCACTCAGCCATTTATCCTGACAGTCCTGGCACCAGCTGCTCCAAGAGGGATGTTGATCCACTTCCACATTAAAGGCCTTCTCTAAGCTCTTTAATGTGAAGGAGACACTGCAGTACTGCTGTGCCTCCAAACTGTGGGTAAATGTTAGTTTAGTATTTCCTGCAGGCTCCTGCTTTACATTCTTTGCCCCCCAGCCCATTTATAGCAGAGCTTCAGCCGCACAGTGACTGAGAAAAATCCCTACATTCCTGAGCCCAGCTCAGTGCTCCACAGCACAAAACTTTGAGACAACACCTAATAATTTGATGGGAATGTCAGCTAATACATAGCAGCGTCATTAGTGCTCTCTACTGGATAAACACATAATTACTCCAAAATTAATGTAGCACATCAGGGACCTCACTAAGTGGAGTAAAACTACTTGCATTTAAATTGTAATGCTTGGAATATATTTATAAAATCTTATGCCACTCAAAAGAAGCTAAAAACTTACATAAGGATGCAACAAAGGATGTACAGAAGTCCTTGAAAACAAAACACAGCTGAAGTTGCAACTCTGATATCTAAAGTAGGACAATCAGAGAAAAAAAACAGGCAAGATTGTACAAGAATACTTGAGTCAGGGCAGTTTTAACCAGAAATATTCCTTCCTGTTCTTCACATACCATATCCACATGCACAGATTAATTTACAGCTAACAACTGTGAAATTCAATTTCAGAAATTCCTCTGCCCTCAAAAGCAGTAATACATTTGGAAGTCACAAAACGATTTGCTTCGTCACTGTTCATACCCTGCTAATACAGGGCAAGCATCTACTTGGCAGTCAGACTAAGTGGTGTCACTTAGTTCACCAACTCCCAGAAGAACAAAACCAAGCCAAGGTTTCTGTTACCCCTCACCATCACCACCAGCGTCCATGGCTCCATCTGAATGAAGACAGCTGTAATTTACCATTCCCTCCAGCCAACACTGAACCACCAAGTCGCACCACCTGCAGAATGACTGTGCTGCCCTGGAGTTCAACATTATTCAGAGCCAAACAGAAAATATACCTAATTTGGCACTGAATTGTTAATGGTTCGAGCACCTGCAACCACCAACCTTTGCATAAAAAGGAGCAGTGATTGGCCTTTGTGAGAACGTCTTAGTAATGCAATTCTCTACAAATATCTGAAGCAAACGCACCCCTACACTACCCCCTTCTCCAGTGGCCAGATAGATTTCTTAGCAGGAGGTCTTACAACTGCTGAAGATACAGAAAACATTTTACAGTAACTGCTACTTGCTTGAATTTTTAAATGCAGAACTGAGACTTGACAGAAAGTCACTTCTCATTATATAGATGCAAGAGTTAACTCTTAAGTATTTAAATTGCATTTTTGTTACCCTATGTTTGATCAATTTCAGAATGATGTATATCACTGTAGCATTTAGAAGCTAACCAAGAAAGAAACAGTGTTAGGTGCCGCCCTGAACTGACATGAATGCAGTGTAGAAGACATCTGTATCCTGGAGAGGTTAGCACCCATCAAGAAGCGACGTGAATGAGGAGGGGGAGAGTGGACATGAAGAGGCAAAACACCAGAACATTGCTGAAGCCATAGCAGGAAACATTTCGTAAGTATTATTTCCACCAAATTTGTTTAGAGGAGAGTAAGATAAAAAAAAGCTGCCAGGTGGATGGGGCAAAATGGGTTAAAACCACTACTAAACACGGAGCTGCTGAGAAAACTCACCAAATGACAATTTTCCCTGATTTGTGATCCCGCAGCTTCTTGTAGCCAGGCAGACTCTTGGCTGCATCCCTTCAGTTTTTCATGAGGCACTGAAAGTAGGAGGAGGGTAAAGAGAATATGTCTTGCTGGGACATAGTGATCTGAAGGATAATATGCATTCTAAAAAAAAAATCTGGGGTTAAGGAGGTTTCAGGGACAAGGCCACCTACAACAAAATAATACACTTATCACATCAAGTTAGGCTAATTGTTGTTACACACACCTACACCTCATTATGGAAGAAATTGTGCATGATCCTTTAAAAAAGTGGGGAGAATATTCAAGGTAGAAAATCATTTGGAAAAAATTAAACAGCTATTTCCAAAGGAGATTAAGTTAAAAAGATAAACCCCAAAATACTTAGTTTTGTGTAAAAAAAAAAAAGCTTAAATAAAATGTAGATCCTATGTAGAGATTGATATTATAGCTCAAATAATGAAAACATGAATAGGTCGGAATTACCTTGACCAAATGATTGCTATACTTTTTTCCCCACGTTTTTTCCTCATATATATGTGACATGTGAAGTTGGTACAATTTTGCTTAAACAAAGCAAACTCCTTTTGGTCCCAAAAAGAGTAGGAAATCCACAGCTTTGCATACCCACACACTCTGAAGTTCTTGCTTACATTTCTTTCCAGCTTCTCCTTTTTAAAAGCCCTCTGGTTCTTTTTCATTTCATCAAATCCTCTCTGAAGCTAAGCATTCACGTGCATTCCCAGAACAGGAGCTGGGGAATGTGAGCTGCTACTTTATAGCTCATCCTGGTCTTTCCCACTCCGCAAATCCTTAGCACCAAAGGGGACCAAGTAAGCTGGAGAGGAGCTGACTTGAGCTCAAAAGCATCCTTGTCAAACAAGCAGTTAAAACTTTGTGCTTCAAGTGCCTCCTGACTTGTGGTTCACTCTGTGCATTCACACCTGGAGAAATACTGACCACAATGTACAAACTCCACACTGGATTTACTCCCAAGAAAATGAGAAGTTGCAGAAATACTCTGCTCCTTGATACCCACAAAGAAAGGAAATGATCTTCATCTACACTCGAGCCTGTGACATGTGAATAGAGGGTGCACTTCAGGCCAAGTGGACTAATTGCATTTTTGTCTTTCCATTCATGCCTTCCACCATAACACACCCTGTGGGAGCAGCACTACTCTTGTAGGCTGCCAAGATCACACTGGCACTGCCTAGGATCCTGCTCCAGGAACTGATCCTTCTTCCACAGAAACCTTTGTAAGTGCGTTAAAAAAAAATTATCCTTACATGTCTTTCACATCAAATCCCCAAACGCAAAACACAGCAGACCAATCCAAATGATGAAATCATCCACCTAGCTGTTTGTTTAAGCTGCAGCCAATTCCCTTCTCCAAGGAATTCTGCATAGCTGTTGTTTTCATGGTCTCGGCAGTAGGAAACACCTCTCGCAGACCTGGGATGTTTAAAGCACAGCACACAACCAGCAGCTCGTACTGGAGCCAAAGCACTTATTTAAAAAAAAATAAAAAATATTATTAGGTTCTTTATTATGTTAAAGCTTGATCTGTACTTTCCCTTGGCAGCTAGCTGATTCAAGGTACTTAATCAAAGCAAAATTGAAGCAGCTCAGGTCAAGAATAATTCTTCAATTAGCCTGAATAGGACTTGGATGAAGGGGAGGTTCCCACGATTTTCTGCTCACAGGCAGCACCAAACTTAATCCAGAGACCACATGAAGGCAGCACTTTCTAATGCCAGAGGGAGCTGTGGGCAGCCAACTCGAAAAGACTCAACTTCAAACTACATATTCTAGGGGCAACCCAAACCTTTCCCTTCCCTCTCACACAACTAACCACCCAGCAGTAATTCACAGATTATTAACGGGCCTGTTAATTGTTGCCGTTTCCTAAGTATTCCTGTAGTCAAGAAAAACAACCAAACCCAAAAGCCTTCTTTTTCAACTTTTAGTCTAGGGAAACTTGAGGAAAAATACAGAAAAGTTGAAAACAACTTTTGCGAATCATGTCTTTATTTACAGGTGACCTGAATGGTTCTGTGCCATACTTTCCATGTTCATTGAGAAAGGCTGCATTTTAACCAACTATGATGTCCTTTATTATTTCAACAAGTTGAAGTAATTTCATCTTCTTTGAAGATTTAAGTATCACCAATTGAGAAGAGAACTCAAACGAAACACTGTCATATCACTTCATCTTAAATACACAGGAAATTCAGCTACTTCATTCTCCAGATACAGCTAGACCATTAAGGATTCTCGGATGACTTGTCTTCCATGTTTTTGTTTGAGATCCTTCAAGCTGAGATTTACAGATAAAACATACAATTAAAAAAACCCTAAATCACCACTGTTATATTTTACTAGAACATCTATCTTCCCTCTCAAGTCAAACACATGAAAACTTACGTACTTTCAGACAACTTTTGAGGCATTTAAAAATATGTTTTGACTCCTTTATGCAGCCCAACACATGTACAGCAAATCACTCATTTTGCCCCACTGATTTTTAAAAACTGATATGAAATACTATTAAAATGTATGCCAGTTTACAAGATTTAAGAACAGGCATACTGCAAAAATGGTTTCCAACTGTAGCTCAGTAAAACAAACACCAGGAAACATACAGCAAGAAAATTAAATAACTTTCTTCTAAGAAGCTGAGCACTAAATATTGCAATTCTTTAGAGAACACTTGAGAAAGGGCGAGTCAGTTGAAAAATGGTACTAACCTTTAAAGCCAAGTACTAACACATCCCTGTGTTTGGCAAGGGATATGCCCTCCCCTCCAAACTGGAATGGCCTTGCATTTATTTCTGCAAACCACTTAAGGCTGACACCTCTTGTTTTGTCATTTAATGCACACAGTAGGAAAACAAACGGCAAAACAGTTCACAGCCCTTGGACCAAATTTTGTAAGAACTCCTAATAAACGGAGATCCAAAACAGAGTCTTGCAGCATGCAGTTAAGGACGACAGTCTATATTCACAGAGTAAAAGAAACTGTAAATATAAACTGGTCAATTTTGATACCTGTTCTCATCCAGTTAAAATTCTTTCCAAGAATATACCCTAGTGAAGTGGTCTCCAAAGTGAGGTGGCATGCACCCCAAGACAATCCATTCGGGTGCAAGCAGAAAGTATATTTTGTAGAATTAACAAACAAAGTTTAGCTAATTTAAAAATAGTCTTTATTTCACTTTTCTCTCATACTTTTTCAATTTCTACTCCTGTGTATGTACACAATATATTAGTACAGTAGTACATATATAATTAATAAATTAATAAACATACATATACTGGGTGCACATGTAAGAGTTTTTACTGATGGGGTGTGCAATCAAAAAAATTTTGGAGACCACTGGTCTCAAGGATGCTGTATGATTCTACAGCTGTTGCACAATCACATATCCTGTTGCTGAATTAGTTTTTTAATATCAACCTGAATACTCTCCTCAGGAGCATATTTTCAATATGCCTACTGAGATGTTTTTCCTTCAAAATATAAGTGGATATAATGATACAATGGAAACTTTTGAAGGATCAGGCTCCAGTAACACAAGGCATTGTTGATGAAGTATCCTTTGGTGGAATTACACTACAGTTACAGCAGTGAAATTGAAATGTGCAATTTTAAAATCAGATTAGAGTCATCCTGTCCTTTTTGCATTTGTCTCATTTCTGTTCAGTACCAGCTCTTCTCCTTCACCACCCGCTGTCTCTCCTTCCCACACCAACTTCATGAGGAAGCACCCACCCACACTGTGTTGTCTAATTTGAGATGTCTATGAAAGCCTTTTCACACCTGATTCCTAAAAATATTACCTGCACTGGAAAAGAAAAGGAACAAGATGTGTATCCTGAATCCATATTCCTATCTAGAATCCCGAAGACTTAGAAGAGAACTTTCCATTTTAAATAAGGAAGCAGTGTATTGTGTTTAAAAACGTTCATCTGTGCTTCACTCTGGGCAGTTTTGGTTGTTGTGCCTTTGATCTGGATATTTCAACTCAAGCAAAAGCAGGTTCCCAGTGAACTGGGGATGTGTGTGTGCACTTTAACACAAAAGCACGTGTGGTCAGGCAGTGCCACACTATACTCTGGCACACCGAGCACAGCCAGAGCTCATGTTGGACACCACCAAGGCAGCACCACACAACTCTCAGTTCTCTGTCACATGTGACCCCACACCTCTGTGATTTAAAAGCATATTACTCACAGCTCTAAATTCAGATTTAGGTAGACCTATGACGACTGGCTGTAGGGAACATGAAAGCCTTGAAGATTGTCTATTCTGATCTCCTTTACATCATAGATCATTTACTCACCCTTTGAAAATGTCCAATAATTTCCATCTGATTACAGCCTTTGAGGATACCTAGCGCTACAACCCAACCTCATTGTAGGTTGTTACACAGGGATATCAGCCTTATATTAGAAACTGAGCACATTTGTTTGGATCACAACTCCTCCTAGCTTCCACTTGCCATGATTTGGTAATTTTTATGCCTCATTCCCCTGTATCAGACACTAATATCACCCAAAACTGAGCAGTTAACCTTTGTTGTTATGTTAGTTTAGTATTCCCCTTATTTACAGTTGAATCTTTGAGCCTTAAAAACAAAACTGGCAATGTGGCACGACAGGAAACCCAACAAAAGAGCAGAACTCTAGAAAGGGACTAGAAGGGACCTCTGGTTTATCAAGTCTAGTTGCCTACTATTCAGACACCACTTTGCATTTAATTTCTTTCATAGACATACTTGGCTCTTCCTTCAAAGCAAGGCTCTGCCCAGAAGGCTGTTCCAGAATTAGTTCTAGTAATTAGGAACTTTGTTTCTAATCTAAATTTTATTTACAGAAAGTTTATACCCACTTGCTTTTGTTCCAACACTCTCAGCTCACAGAGCTTCTGCCCTTTGTCTGTCACTTGTATAAAAAAAAAAGTGTTCTGACTTCATGAACAAACTTACTGCTACAGATTAAAAAAAATAAATTAAGGCTTACCCATGAAATTAAACTTCCAGAGCACAGAGAAGATAAAATATTTAACTTTCCAGAGAAGGGAACAAAGAAGAAGAAAAAAAAAAGTAAAAAGCTAGTCAGAAAGTGTCATTTAGTTATCCAAAGAAGCCTCTTCTCTCCTCATCCTGGATAAACTGGCTCACAGACACTGTAATCACTTGTTACAGGAGTGACATTCACAGCAATCCACTGTAATGCTCCACATGAAAAAACTGTACAAAATTAGCTACACAGAAGAAAGTTAATACAATTGCAGTGACCATTAAAACAAAGACCAAATCACACAGTCTGTCTTGGTAGAAGCAAATACAATTTTAAAAGACATAGCACCCTTGAGTTTGGAACAACTGCATCTCTTTCCTGAAAGGAAACAACAAAAACCCCTAAGCTTCCGAAAAGGTCTTATGTATTTTGTATCTCTATATTGATTCAACTTAGAAAACAAATTAAGAATGGAGCCAAAAGTGTAAATAAACAAACCATCCAGCATTCATTCACAAGCAACAGAAACCAAAGCACCATATGTACATTTTTCTCTCATATTATGTCCAGAAGATAGAGGCATGCAACACCATTACTGTAAACAATAAAAAACGGTGCACATTTCAGAGCATGAAATAATTTTCTACTTCCACTAGGTTTACTGAAACCTTTCAACTTGGGTATCTATGACTCACCAGCCTAGGACAGTTGTCAGGTTAGCAAGCAGACTTGCAAACTGGTATCCTGAATTTTAAAATCTACTTGTAAAACCCCAAGCAACTGCATCAACAGAAGTCATCAAGGTGAAAGAAAGAAGTTATTTTCAGTTTCAGACATTTTGCACCTAAGCAGATCCAGCCTGACTGGCATTATTCTCATGTAAATTTTCCATATTTAACACCTAATTTAGAACAGGCAAACAAGGGTGTAGAAAGCCTTCTAAGAGCTCATGAAATAAATATAGTACAACAGGTATACAAAAGTCATACTGCATATTATTTTTAGGTAGGCTACATAATTTGTATTTTTACTGTGAGAATATAAAAACAAAATTAACCTTTACAAAGTTATGATTTCATATAGTGTAAAACCACTTGCCCCTGCTTCTACTTACTAGTAGTTTAAAATGAACAGTAAATTGATACAGAGAGACAAAATACTCCCATGGTAACGCAAAGAGTAGACAGCTTTTTGTGTGTCCTCAATCTGGGAGAAAGAAGCCAAATTAACCTGTCTTATAAAACATTTTAAAACCAGACCAAACTGGCAGAGAAGCCTACAAGGAAATAAAAAAACCCTCCTAGACTAAAAGTTACAGAATTTCAAAGCAAAGTGAGCTTTCAAAAAAAACTTTGTCCAAGTACAACGAAATGAGAACGTTCTCTCACGCTGGTCTCAAAACATTCCATGTTTCCATAGCTGAACCCCTGGTTCAGACCTACAGCTGAGATAGCAATGAAAAGAGTAGGTCAAAGCCAAGGTATCTCAAACTGTCACAAGAAAGCTTGGAAAGTATTAAAAGAAAAAAAAAAAGAAGAACTATCAAAGTGAGCTGCTCTAGCTTTCTTGAGCATAACATCTGAACCTACAGTAGAATAAAAAGCATAGTTTTAGTGATAATATAAAAATAGCTTGCAAGCTACATTACCTTTCAGACTAAACTCCATATACTTAGAATCATATGAACAAGACTTCATTCTCACATCTTATGCTTTTTCAAGGCATTTTCTAAGAAATTTGTTTATTTCTATACAGTTATGCTAAAACCTGCCAGCTTCGCATGCTTTTTAAGGACATACTTTGTCACCTAATAGAATATAAAACCACAGCAAAATAGTGCAGAATTTCATAAAAATACTTTAAATAAATTTACACTTCACTCTAAGATTACTCAAGAATTAATCACTGGGTTCAACAGCGTAAGTCCTTTACTTCTGTTATCCTCATTGCACATCAAAACCAAAGTTGTTATTTCTGCCAAGACTCATAGGAGTGGATCTTCAACCTCTGCTGGCCTAATGAGCAAGAAAACACTGTTCCACAGGCAGAATAATTTTGGGCTTCTGCAGACAGAAAAAAAGTCTTGAACTCACCAGAAACTTCTCACTACCAGCAAAACCCAAAGGAAAAACTTCAAAAGACTGATAAGCAAAGATCCTCAGCAAAGATCAAGAGGCAGTTTTTCTGTGACTTCACAAACATAGCTCCATTTTTATGACCAGTTTCTCTCAGCAGTACAGGCCATAAAGTTATAGATCACTAGGTATGTATTTTTTTTAATCAAAAAATAAAAGCCAACACTTACTGCATTTCAAACTAAGAGATTTTTACTTCTGGAAACCTAAAAGCTTTCTATAAATGTCTTGATTTCTAATGCTGACAAAAAATAATTGACTACTAAGACATTTTTCTCATTTTCTGCAGCCTCAGAGAGTTTAAATTACAGTACTGCAAGGCACATACAGAATCTCTTCCTTTCCAATACTCAGCAGATATATTCCCTGAAATGATTTTAAAATCCTCAAAACAATTAGAAATGCTACAAAGTTAACAATTTCTATGTAAAAACATTGCTCCTACACAACATACACTTTTTTGGATAACAAGTTAGCAAATATTTAGAAATTTTTTCTTTTCATTTACACTGGAAATAGACTGAATAATTTTTAACCTGGAAAGTACTGTATCATGTCACATTTAAGTTATTGCCTTCATTACAAATTGCATCATTTCTGAAAATCCACAAAGGTACTGGATTTGAAAATAAGCAGAGGTGAGAGAATACAGATGCAGTTTAGCCTATCAGAAAATGGGTTTCCACATAAAGCAATACCATCAGAGTAAAAAATGAACTTTCTTCATTCAGTGGATGAGGACAAGAGAAACTGATGTAAGTGCATTTGTTCAGTTTAATGCAATGTCATTAGCATCTACTTAATCTTAATCTTCTGTCTTTTGGGCAAGCATATCTTACTATGAAAGCAACTGAACTTTTAAGAGGTAGTTTTTTTCCATTATGCGCTTATTTATTTCAAATAAAACATAACCAAAGAAACACCAATATTTGCTTTTGGACAAGGATCAAGTCTCAAAGCTTGGTACAATATCTGACAGAGTTCAGTATTTTATTTGTCCACAGCAGGACTGGGCTGCTTTGGAACCAGTGTATCCCAGGTTGTCTTCATAGTCAAAAGACCAATCTACCGACGGTACTGAACCCACCCCCTCCTCCTCCACCTGTGGGCCCACAACTTCCCGGGGGATCATTGTCATCAAATCCATTGGGTCGGAAAGAGCAAGAAGCTGAAGCAGCTTGAAGTGCTTGTGTTCGAGCACTAAGCTCTTGCTCCTGAAAATGAAAGAATAAAGACAATTTAAAAAAAACCAAGAAAACAACTCAACCCACAACCTCATGCCCTTGAAACAGCTTTTAAAGCAGCATCACTAATTTCTATGAACAGCTTTGCTGAACTTTCAAGTTAAACATCCACAGTCAATCTAAGATATACAATTTTGCTGATTGTCAGTAAGCATCAGTGAAACAAAATTAAATCCATCTGAGTTACACTAACTCCTGAGTTATAGCAACATAGGATGTCACTAAGAAACAATGAGACTGCTGATCAGAAGCAAACAAAACAGGTTTTAATATATGTTGCATATGAATTTTCGTCTTAGCAATTTTAAAATGCCCTTGTTCTTGGCTGCAAAATCGAAAGGTAAACCTTTTAAATTAATGTTAATTAAAGACACTTTTCCATTCCACTCAATTGACTGCATAGAGTAACAACATACTCTCATAAAAGGCCAAAAGATGGACAAGTTTTCTAGTTTCTATTCACTGCAGCTTTTCAGATTTCAATATTATTGCTATGCTAACTATTATAACATAAGTAAGTCTCTGCAACTCTCAAGCACTTCATAAAAATCAGAGTCAACTGCTGGAAAATATACCCGCACAAGTGGAAGGAACAAGAAATCTCTATCTCCCGCCAGCTGCTTTTTCAGCTGAATGCTCCTCAGGCTTCTTAAGACATCTAAGAAGGGGATGAGCACAGGCTTTTCCCTCATTAGGTACATCATGCACTATTTTGTCTCTGGCCAGCTAGTTCAATAAACCCTGCAGCAATTTTGTGTCTTTAGTATACCTTTCTCAAATTGGCCAAGAGCTTCAAAAATTGAGGGAGAGAAGGCAGGTGTTGCGCTCTGGAAGACCAACAGGAAAAAGACAGTGGACCTGGAAACAAACTGAAAGTATTGCAGTGCTCAGGCTCATACCAATAGCCTCCTTCACTTGGTGATGGCACTTCATCACTATACACACCTCCCCTAAAGGCAAAGGGAGCAAACTTTGAAACAGGGCTTTAGTAACAACGGGAGTCACCTTCAGTTCTTCCTGACTGTATTATACTACCATGAAAGCACTAAACTTGAGTCTTGTCCACGTACTTTCACAGGTGCTAAAAATAGTCTTTGTGAGTTTAAATGACTTCGCTCTCTTCAAAAAACACAGCCTAACTTTGAACCTGTTGTATGCTACTAAGGACTTGAATGCACACTCATTTCCAAAACTATATAGGATATTTGGAAGACACTCTACACAGATGTGCTGGCTGTGTTCCTGAAGACAGTCTTATGCTATCTCCAGCAATATGTGGATTCATAGGTATCTGGCTAACTGTATGACATACCAAAAACTAAGTAAATTTACTAGGAATAACAAGGAACTATTAAAAACTCACTTCTAGTACCAGAAATCAATCACAAATCTTGATTAAAATAGCAGACCTTGCATAAATAGCCTGTTTTGTTGTAAAACCACACTACCAAACTGTTTAGCTTACGGCACTGGCATTTTTACAACCAATAGCTCTATTTCTAAAATGTTGACTGTTTCCAGACTGATTGTATTTATCCCAACAAATCAGGTAAGTAAAACTTGATAGTCAATGCAGTTCTCTGGACTGAGAATAATGCAGAAAATCTACCCCCTGCTTTCCACTTGTTCACAGAACGAGTTTTTAAATTTGTTTTGAATGGAGTGAGAGCTACCCATATTGCAGGTTTAGTTATTTAAAGTGAAAACATCTTAGGTTACCATGTGGTAAACTGATATGCAATAGCAAAACAAAAGCAGTAAGATAGAGAATTTTTTTTTTGAACATGTCTTCTAAAAAAGTAAAGGCCTTCTCAGGACAGAAAAATATATTCTTAACCTAGCTGGAAAACACTAGTTTAGAACTCTTAACCAACAGTGAAATATGGCATCTTAATATCAGAATAATCTAATTCAGTGAATCACACTATTAGCATTAATTTGAGAAAAACAGTAACTGAGCATTTGTAATGACCCTCAAGTAAAATTAGAAAAGGACAGGAGCTCAGCAACTCTGAGATTAGTAAAACACTACAAAGAAAGCCAATACTGAAGAACCCAAAAGTGAAAGGTAGATTAAGGATCTAAAAACAAACAAACAAAAACCTAAAAAGCAAACAAAAATGATAAGCTTGGAAAATATTTTTTATTTTGAGGAGACTACAATTAAAAAAGGAAAAATCCACCAAATAGGACAAGGAATAATGGTTTTGAACTAAAAGAGATTAGAGTTAGACTAGACATAAGGAATGAATTCTTTATGAGGGTGGTGAAGCACTGCAACGGGTTGCTCAGAGAGGTGGTAAATGCCCCATCCCTGGAAACATTGAAGGCCAGGCAGGATGGGACTTGGAGTAGCCTGGTCTAGTTGAAGATCTCATTGCAGGGGGTTGGACTACACGGCCTTTAAAGGCCCCTTCCAACCCAAGCTATTCTGTGATCAGAGATTGCTGCTACAGAAGCCAAGAGAAAGTCCAGAGGAGGTGTGGCACATAACCAAATACAGACAGGACCCAAATGCTTTAACCATACAGCTTGAAAATAGCAACAGAGTTGCAATTTAAGCTCTCAGTTCTCCTGTTCATGTTTGTAAAATACCTGCAGTAGATTTTCCACAGTGAGATTTAGCTAATTTTTTTTTTTAGGTTAAATTTACCTAGTTCTTCTAATTTGAGTTGGCCTATACCCCTTAGAGGAACAGCTTAACCCATCAAAGAACACACAGTAAAATACACTTTTGCTCCTAGAACATCCAAAAATAGCAGCAATGCTCAAAGAAAAACATATTGAAGTGTGGAGAACACCGCTTTTTTCTAACAGCAAACAGAAAGGTTGCCACAGCTAGGTGAAGTTCTCAGACCACAAGGAGTGTCTTGCTGGCAGTGCTGGTCCCACAGAGGATACGGCACAGGCAGAAAAAGGAAAATGGAATCTAGTCACCCACAGCTGGCCATCATTTCAGCTGTTCCAGAATTTGGGTAAAAACAGTTTTGGAAGTAAAACGTCACTACAAATCAGAATACACTAGTAAGAACGCCACTTAGAAGTTTTTAAGTATACTTATGCCACTCTTGTAATTTAGTAAGGGCAGTGAAGTTTGAACTGTTTGAAGCCTCTCCCATCTGGAATTACAAGTGCTTAAACAACCTATACAGGAATCTCCACTAAAAGTTTAAACTGAAATGAGTTTATGCCCTTTTCCTTGACATTTCCCATCTAACAGTGACAACCTTACTATGAAACTTGTCCAGTAACACCAAGATGGAAGCCAGACTGGTGATTGATAAGGTATACCAGAATACTTAAAAGCTACCTTGTTCTTCCTTTAGACTGTCTTTTGTGAGACTTACGGAGATACCTTTCACACAAAATTTCCATCTTACCTGCAAGTACAGTTTGTTATCTTTTGTAATTGCATCCATGAGGTCTTTTTGTAGAGGAGGGTCTCCATTTACCCAGAGTCCATTTGTCGGATTGGTGTTGAAGCCACAGGTACTGTTTTGCTTTTTGTAAAACAGAACATAAGCAGTGTCCTTTGGAAATCTACTGGTGATTTTCTGGACTGACTGAAATGAGGTAAATGTCACTCTGCTGTCATTGAACAGAAACCACTCTCTTGGCATCTCAGTGTCCAGCTCATTTTCTACAACAGTACAAGGACTCTCCTCTGTCAACAACTTATCCTGAGGAGAAACTAAAGAAAGAGCTGTAGACTGGTGGCAGAGCCCTGAAGGCCCTGACCCAGTAACATTTCTAGCATATGAATAATAATGTCCACTTTCAGAAGATACACCAGAATGCACCACCACAGAGCTTAACACATAGGGCACCAGTTGTGGGCAGGCCACTTCTTCAGCACCTGAGGGCTTGAGTTTTTTAGCAAGGTTTTCCCCAGTATCAGAAATCTCCACACCAACAGACCAGCCTCCCGAAACTACAGCTAAAGGGGATGTTGCTCTTTTCACTGGCAGTTCCAAAACTAGTGGTAGAGACACATTGTCCAAGATTTTGCGCCTTATGTGACACTTTGGATCATATGAAAATCTCAAAAGAGTGAGAATGAGGTATTCAGGTTCCTCAATGATTTGCATAGTTTTTTCAGCATTCTGTAGAGAGGCACACTTTTCACAATAATACTTGTTGTCTCCACTAAGGATCTCAGGTGCCAGAAAATAATTGAGTAAGTCTGTAACTGACAGGGTATTTTTACCTACTAGACTCTGAGACATATCCCCATTATTTTGAACTTTGATTTCAGAAATTGTGGTATTCTCAGAGTTTGGCTCACTAGAAAAATCTTCTACGGATCCTTCATTCATTATTGTGTCACATCCACGATTTACTTCCAAGTTACTGAGAGGTGTTTCTGCACCAGGACTGGTTGCTAAAGTATTACTTTGCACCATGTAGTCATCTTTCATTTCAGAATGTTCCATACATTTTGGGTCAACATTCTCTAACAAAGTTGGAGGACAGAAAGCCAAAGAGAGATCTGTGAAAGCTTCTTCCTTTTGAGACATACTTTTGCAGTTCAAGCAGCATATGTTAGTCTTCAATTTTCCTCCAAACATCTTCTCTATCAGAGTTCTTTCTTCATTTCCCATACAAGGTGCTTCAGCAAATACTTGTGTTTTATGGACAGCTTCTTGTCCCTGGGACTCTTCATTCATTATACTTTCAGAACTCTTGGCTGAAGACAATGCTTTCAAAGTTCTTTCTTCTTCATGCAACCTGAAGACAAAGAAAAATAAATCCACATAACTGTGCTATTTTCCAAATACTGCCACACTATTTCAGATTTTCTTTTCCCAATAAGCTAAAAAATATAGATGGTTAATTGGCTAGAAGTATCTTACACTAAAAAAAAAATCTATTCGTTACTTTTTATACAAGCAAGCTGAACCATAGAGGTCTGTGCTATCCAGAACAGAATACGAGAGGCACAAATGCATTTATTGTGGGTCTCATAATATGTAACAGAACACAATGGATATATTGAAAGAACTGGCAAGTATTAAAGAAACCTAACAATATTTTTATTATTTACCATTGCATTGTCTTAATATATCGGCTCTTGAGTTGACTAGTCCTGTATGTCAGATTTTGTAAGAGAATAAGTAACTATTTATCAACTGCCAGACTATTTCCAAAGAAAAGGTCAGAATTCTGCAGCCAGGAAAGTTAAGAAACTACAGCAAGAAAATCCAAACCAAAAAAGAAACCGAAGACATGGGGAGAAAATAAGAGAACGTTATTGCACTATTGAGATGAATTTCTCCAGAAGTGGAATGTGTCAAAGTAATATTGCTTAAGCCCCATCTCAACAAGCCAAATTTAAAGAAGGTTATTAGTAAATGTAGGTATTACTACCTTCTCTCCGCCACAATTAATTTACTTGTTTACTAAGCTGGTTATGAAGGCATGTACATTTCTCTGTGACTTATGTGCCCTGTATGAAATATGGCTGTCTCCACCAACACGAAATTCCAGAAGCACAACTAAATTGCTTTCAGCAACCACATTAATTTAACAACAGGACCACGACTTGAACATAACACCCATGTTTACATTTGTAAAAGTGGCACACTGTTACAACCATAACCTGTTTTCAACTATGTGGATTAAAGATGGCATCCAGACTTTACCACAGATTAAACCCATGAAGAAAAGTATTTCATAGACCATACAGAAAACCAGAGAAAGACAAGAATGAGGCTGAAAATTCCTGATCCCCACTAAAGCAGTGGAACTCTTACACAACTGCTCCTAAGAGCTCAACATTATGTGGTAAGGCTGTAGATTCATTCCCATTAATAATAACAATAACCATACCTGTCTAGCAGGAATCTGAGATATTCTGAGCAATCCTGCTGGGATCGAGGGGTGAACCATGGTGGTCTGGAAGCTTCAAAGAAAATTCTAGGAGCATATGCCTCCCTCTGTTCATGTGAGAGAAGGACAAGCAAGGTTACATAGCAACTACTTAACAAATTGGTTGTACTATTTTAATATTAACAACTGAACTTTAGACTACATTATCCCAGAGTAGCTAAATGAAACACATGGTACACAAACATTTAAAAACTTAATCAAACGAAAGGAGAGCCATTAATTTTGTAGCAATCACCTCTAGTACAAAGATAAAAATAGTTTATCCTGCTGGCAAATATTAATGTTTAGTGAGTGCATGCCAGATATTATGCATAACAGCAGCTACTGTTCCTGCTAGTGAATTTAAAAACATGTTTGCTTTCTTCAGAACACCAGTACTTAAGTACCCATTTATTTTGAAGCTGATCCAGCCTCATCCCCTTCACAAGTTTATTGCTATTATTCAAAGAGAAGTGTCTTGTGTCTTCCTAGCACTTGCAGACTGTTATGAACAGCTAATAATGTTCACATTAGAATTTGAACTACAATAAAATTTAGCGTAAAAATCACTGAAGAATGTCATAGTTTGGCCTAGAAAGATACATAAAACCAACTTGTATATTAACTCAGGTCTTACTCGGATTTTCTCAGTCTTGCTTCCCAAAGAAAACTTATAACTGCCTATTTATAAAAACAACAAAAGGCCAACATCTTCCACTTAGAGAACTGTATATTTTGTAAGTCCATCCACACCATCTGGGCATTTGAAGGCAGACTCATTCCCATACAAAACTATAATATTAATACTTGATATACTCAAGAGGACTCCCATGACATCATGTTTGTTTCTCAATTTTGATATATAGATCTAGGCTTAAAGAAAAGCAGATGAAATAAACTGACATACCTGGGTATGGGCCAAAAATGCAAAAAGATGCTGTAATTTTCTCATTAGGGAATTACAGCCATTTAGATTCAGAGATAAAACATGTCTTCTGAAACTGAAATGAAACAGACAGACATCAGTTTCCTTGCTAGACTTCTAACAATGCAGTTATCATTGCAGCTCAGATAATTACTTCAAATTGAAAGAAAGCAAAACACGTAACACTTCCCTTTAATACTGGGACTGCTTTAGTGCAGATACAAAATCACACTAAGAACTAACACTGCAAAATACCTCTCTTTTTAAATATTTAAATAGGTAGGAATGGGCTACAGACAGACAGTATTTTTTTAATACCTTCCAGATTATAACAAAAGCATCACCAAAAATTTTACTGCAAAAGAATACTGCAGTGAGCAAGGACAGAGAGGGGAAAAAAGGACTTCTCTTTTGACCCTGTGCAGAAGGATCAGGATTTTTAATGGCTAAAATTGCAGTTTCCAGAGCTGGACTTGAACAAAGCAATCAGTAACTGAATGCAAAAACTCCCACTCAGCTCTAGCAAGCTGAGGGACCCCAGGACACATTACTATTCTGTGAAAATCAAGAATGCAGTAACTGCAAGAATTAATTTGCAATGAAAAGAGCTGTTAAGAAGCACTTACTCTGTAGCCATAAAAAGTGCCTGAATAACACTGTTCATGTAGCAAGTATTTCCTAGATTTATCAGGCCTGTCTTCCCAGTTTCAGATTTTCCAGAAAGTCTAGATAAACAAGATGGCAAAGAACTGGATTGAGAAGTCCAGGCACTCTGACTGAGAATCAGCTTAATCTTCTCTTCACTGGGTTTGGGCATATCCTAAAAAAGAAACATTTAACACACTTAACAGGTTTTTGTATTTGTTTCTATAATAGGTCCTGCCATTCAGCAGTATTGTATTTTCCCCCTGCTCCCCAATTTTCCTTCGAGGTCTTGCTGCTGTCCCTGACAGCCCCCCCGCCCTTGTTCCCTCCCCTCCCCCAAACCTTCTCCTTCAAAGCTTTATTTTATATTTCACACACAGTTAAGACTGACATGAGATTATTTGGTTAGCTCTTTTCTCCACGTGGAAGCTCTAAAGAATTTAGATCTGTGGAACTACAGCATCGTATCTGGGAAAATATCGTATCTGGTACCTTAATAGCTTCCAGAATGGGTTCATAGAGCTCTGGAAATCCTGAATAATGATACATCATACAGTGTATCAACTCAGTCAACTGCATCAAAAAGGCTGTACTGGAAGGCAAGCCATCTCTTTTGAAGGAGTGAACCAAACTGACCACATGTGGGACAATCTAAATGGGAAAACAAAGAAACAAACAAACAAGTGTTAACTGCATTTTCTCATTGTTTTTTTCTTCTACAAACAACTTCATTGAACTTCACTGGTTTATACATTCTAAATGACAGGGGGTTTTCTGTTATTAAATACGAAGTGGTTGAGAAACAACGACCTGAAAAACATAAATTTTTCTTTACACTTGACAATTTTCAAGCAGTACAATTATTTAATGTTTTCTTTTTGGAACTTAATGACCTTAGACAGTGCATGCTAAGATTACAAATGGTTAAGTGTCCAAAAGAATTCATTTTATTAAGGATATTAGCTGCAAACATTTTGCTTTTGTGCCACCACTAACAGTTTAGTATCCTATTCTAATTTCATTGATACAGTTTTTAAAACAAACCTCTCAATTTTCCTTCAACAGAATCTAATGCTTGGAATCATGAGCCAATGAATACGTTCCTGCCATTCCTACAAGAAGGAAACTGGCTCACAGCTCCACCTAGTGTGGGAGCTCAGCTCCATAAACCATGACCATATCATTTACTATGAGCTGAAAGTTTACCACAGCTATGGTAATCTATTTGAGGCTTAGTTCAGATTCAGGACTATTTTAAATTGGGTCAGAATTTAGAATCAGAAATGTTTCATCGCCTTCATCTGCTTCAGTATGGCTCTCTATTTTTAAGTGCATGAGACATTAGTCTTAAGACATCAAGTAGAAATTTACTTCAAAGCGATTCCCAAAGAGTAGGGACTTCTCACTGTGAACCAAAGTATTTCAGACACCTTTGCCAGCTTCCAAGTGATCAAAATTGATTAACGGTGAAAGAAGTTGACAGAATAATTTCTCATCACTAATTACTACCAAACAATATGTTAGCTAAAGACATGAAATACAGAAAAGGAATTATAAGAATATAGGAGTTTGAGGAAAGTATACCAATTACAAGAACCAATATAGTTCAAAACACCAAAGTAAATGGGGTCAGGTGCAAAATACCAATTTGCCACTTTTTCAAACATTCATTATTCTCTGAGTATAAAAAATATTTTCACATCTCTGATGAATAAACCCTGTTCTTTAGGTAAGCAAGATATCTACTGTTTAAAAAGAAAAACACAAAGATGAAGTCTTCTATGTATCACAAGTAATGAAAGCTATTGCAATGAAAAACTTCCATCTTCCACTTTATAAATGTGGGTACACAGCAATGAGAAAGTGACTACTGAGCTCCAAGAAGGAGGTTTGCATCAAGCAGAGATGAGATACAATAATTCTGCACAGACAAAGCACACGAGAAGAACAGAAAAAGTACAGGTTCTCAGTTCTGTTAAAGAGTCAAATTCTGCAGGCTGGATAATACTGAAAGTTACACTTTGAATACACACAGAATTAACACTTCTGGCTTGAGGTTGCATTAAACTTTTATACATCAGTAGATTTTTGATCATCCTAAGTTCTACATCATAAGTGCAAGACTGCTTCTTCTATAAAACTATCCAACTCATTTATGTTAATGATGCTCAAGTGTAAGGAGGGGGAAACGAAATCTCAGATGTATTACCAAGTAAATTCACTTCTATTTATCAAATGGGCATTTAACCATTTCACAATCAGACCATTTGTTACAAAAAAGTCAACAAGCACTTCAAATGAAGGAAAATGTCGAATATTAAATTATAGTAGTGGCACAAAAAAAGATAGTGAAGAAAATTGTTTAAAATGGAGCAAAAATGGTCATAAAATCCTGAAGAGAGGTATTTATGCAGTACAGCACACAGCCTCCAATACAAATTTTCTTTGTTAAAGCATATTCTGGAAGGAGGAATTTGATATCTCATATTTTACATTTTTCTAATATTTTGTCTCTGGAAAAAAGAAGAAAAGCAAGACAGTAAATATATGAAATATTTATGTTTTGAGCATATTCAAAGCTACTTGGCTGTTTCAATTGTGACTCAAATTTCTATCCTAGGCCAAGATTAGGGCAGTGGAGAGAATACAGAGAAACTTCTGACATCTATTGTTAAAAAGGAATGTAACAGGTGTAAGGCAATTACTCTGACATTAAACAAAGTGTTTGATACCCCTTCAGAGCCTTGGAGACAGCTTAGAAACAACGTGCCAAGCTGCTACTATTAAATCTCAGACGTATTTCTCCTAAACTTTAAGCTGAACACCAAATATTGGGAACACCTTGCTGTATTAATACAGTCACTATCATATCCTCCTATCTATGGCCTTAACTAATGAAATGCATTTTGAAGTGGGGGCATTAAAAACAGCGTCCTTTAATTTGTCCGTGAGCATTGACACAGACAGCACAGCTTTCTGGAAGTACTTCTTGGTCTCATGAGCCTATTCAAGGTGACTGGGTTACATAGAGCAGGTAACTGAATATCTGTTTTCCCCAAACAGCTGGCCTGAAAAACCTACTTGCAGCCCAACTTCATCAGCCAGTTTCACACTACATAACATGGATTTCCAGAAGCATGCAGTCAAAACGTGGTGCTCAGACACTACTGCCAGAAATAGGTACATACAAGGAAGGACAATGCTTGCTTCCAGTTATATATGAAGTGGTTGAATCTGGAAACTAAAAAGCCCAGTGGTCTGTGACCACAGGAATCTGATTCTAGGACCTTCCAACAGACAAAATCCAAGCGCATCAATTCTGTTGCTCTGTACACCCATTTCAGAAATCACATAGTGAGTGACATTTCAAAGCACTGAAAAACAGTTACTTAGTAACTCACCAAATGAAAAGCTTCTGGAGAATGCTGGAAACTAAGTAACATGTGGGAAAGGACAGCAAGGGCACCAGGCCTCACTAGAGGAAACCAAAGTCGGTTAAAGACCTAAAAAAACCCACATTTACTTCAGTAAATTTGCAAAGCAAAATTCCATGATAAACACAAAAACAAATCTTCAAACACACAACCATTTGAAACTGACAAAAAAAATCATTACATGCAAGTGAAAGCTATAGATACATTTACATCATATTTGCAGAGTAAGGAGATACTACATACTGCAATAAAAAAGATGCTATGGAATTGCATAGCTGTTAGCAATTCCTTTCCCTCTCCCTCAGTTTTCAATGCTCTTCTCCAACATACCAATTCTATCTTCAGCAGAGTGACATCAATGAGGATGGTAAATTTCTGGACTGCAGCCAATCCTTTCAGCAGTGCAATCACCCATGTTTCCACGTGCTGAGCCAGAGGCCAGGAGAGCCAGTCAATCATTCTGAAAGACAATTGGAGAACAAAAAATATAAAAACCCCAACATGCCACTAACTTTAATCTCAACAAAAACCATACTCTATATATTACCTTGTTTCATGCTTACACAGAGACTCACAATAAGTAACGCAGGAATATTAAGCAAGTAGTAAATTAATTTTGATTATATCTCAAGTAATTTAACTCTAATAATGATTTATTTAATACATTAGAAGTAAACACACATGCCCAAAAATACACAAGCATAGAAAAGTCAATATTTTGTATTGTTTCCTGTTAGTCTAGAAAATGCACCCTGATTTTACAGACATTAAGCTAATATCTGGCAAAAACTTATCGCTGAAAAAGCACCTGTACCTGGCAACCTCCGCTCTTACACCTTTTACCCCAAAGCAGACCAAAACTGGCTACTAAGGAAGCCTCTTCAACTCACAACCACACTCCTGGAAGCCAACTCAAATGCTCTAAACTAATGGTAAAATCGAGTAATTTTAAATACATTGAGCAGTCTGGAGCCTACATGCATCCCAAAAGGAAGAATGTCACCCGAGCTAAGAAAAAGTGAAGGGACCTCCCGTGCCTAGAAAACACAGTAAAGTATCAGGAACAGAAAACATAGGTATTCTGTCCTTCTAAACTAATAGTCAATTTATACTGAACCTTAAGACAGACAAACAGATTATTTGAAGCAATTCTAAGACACGGACAATATTGTAAGGGAGTTGCAGATAAAGCATGAAATTTACGCTTCGTTCTTCTGAGATTTTACTTGGCAATATTTTGAATTTTCTTTAATTGTCCACAAGATCCCCTTCTTTAAACAAAAAGAGGCAGCACTTATTAAGTGGAAGGAAAAACTTTTTACCACAAAGGTGGTCACATATTAAGACTATAAATATATATATGTATCTTAGAACTATGTACAATCTGCACATATAAAATTCCAAAGTTTCTCTAAAATAAGTGATCTTTAGGACTGCCTTCTTAACTAACAAGCACAACTCTTACTGAGTTTCTTCCACATTACTACAAACCAAAAAAAAATTGGGAAAAAACATGGCAACATCATAATCATTGCTCTTACATAAAGCTCTCATTTGCTCAAGATGTTAAATTCAAACATGTTCATCCTGAGAAACCTTTCCATATACCATCTAAAAAAGAGAATCAAAAACACAGGCCCAAGCTGGTTTTGTCTGCAAAGAAGTAATTTTAACCTAAAAACAGACCCCGCAACTCATAGTCCAATCAATTTCAAATCTTCCCCTCCCTGATTTGTAAGCTTGATATTTTTCAGCAGTGGCAGAAACACCTGCACAGCTAATTTAGGCCTAATGACAATATATTTGGTTTTCTTAACTGTATAGAGAAGTATTCTGTAGAGCCCTACATCAGAACAACTGCTCTAAAACATCTGACTGTTAATCTGAGAGTTAATGCTTTTGAGAGCAGATGTCAGAAAAACAAATGCCAGAAGAAGGAACAGAAATGAACTTGCAGACCTGCTTGAAACTGTCCCAAAAAGTGACAAATCTTAGATCTGGTAGGTGAAGATTAGGTATTTGGGTTACATTTACTTGGCTCCTGCTGTGTTGCAATCAATGACTGCATTTTTAGTACAAAGGCAGATATTAGTATGGGCTATGAGGATCATGAACGTAGAGAGAGGATGCATTTTTTTGGTTTGATGAGATTAAGAGAACCTTAAAAGCCTTAAGAGGATCTTCTGCCTCATACCATCCTAAAATGAGCAGCTGGTCTTTTACCCATGTATGTGCCTAGTAAGGACAGCATTTTCAATATCTTTGAATGGGAAAAAAAAAAAATTGTGCAACCTCAGACAGTAACTTCTTTCACAAAAATATCTTCTTCATGGTATCAAAGAAGCTGGCAGCTCAGGTGTAAATCCCTCAGATTAGAAAAAAACCCCTCCAAAATAGCAACAGAAGATAATCAGACTACTTGACACCCCCAACGAATCTTTTACAGTATTTTACAGTTTTTTTCCAACGGGACACAGCACCTGGTCATATTTGGACATTTTTCTTAGCAAAATTTTTGGTTTCTTTTAATGAAGACACTTGGGTTGAAGTGCAAAGAAGCATTATACTTGTCAGGATTCTGAGTACAGCCAGTCCATTTCCTCCCAGAGTTCTGAAGTAGACCCTTAAAAAGCAGTCTTATATTCTCAAAGAGATTCAAAAATTTTCTGCTTTTCCTCACTGATGCATCAGGTAAGGCTTCATGAGACAGCTGAGTCAATCAAAAACAGCTCAAGCCAAAAACCAAGTACCCTTTCTAACACGATCCTGGTGTCCAATACACCACCCCCTCTCAACAAACTCAATTTATGAGTCTATTAAATATAAATTATTTACTACTCTGTGTTCAACTTTAGCCAGACTCTGCAGTGCCATGGAAGCTATACTTAGGAAGTGAGCAACAAGGTCTGTAATTTACAGTCACCAAAGCTCTGCTGACTCTGATCAGACCTTGTTGTGCCTGGAGTTCTGCATCTCCTGGGCATGCTGCAAGACTGATGACAGCACTGTCATTTGGTGCTCCAGACATTCCAGCTGCATTAACCTCTGTACAATTGCTGCACTAAGCCAGAAGAGAGTAATAACTGCAAAGGGTTGCCAGAGGCAGAAAAAGAAGCTGGATGCAGTGCTGACATGAGAGTATCCACAAACAAAACCAACAAGATTCCATGGAACAAAACTAGAGGCTCTCAAAATTAAGTATTACCTCACAGAATGACCAAAGCAAGTAAGATTGCACTTCCCTTGCAAAAACAAGAGAAAAAAAGCCCCACCACACGGCTGGTACTAAAAAAAGAGCACTTATTTGATAATAACAGCTCCTATTGTAACCAAAGCTCAGGACTGCATTACTTCCCTAAGCAGCGGCACACAGAGAAGCCATTCTCAAGCTACAGTTCTATGATCACACTGTGTTGATGCAGTAATGCAACATAAATGTTAAAATTACACTAACTTGAAAATTAATCACCAGCACATTACTGGCAAACTATCAGCATGCACAAATCCTGAATTTCCCAGCTCTGACTTGTAGACTGGGCACGTGGCTTTGGTGAAATCTATTCAGTCAAGGAGATTCTTTTAAAGTCCCTAACCAATGTCTTACCCCAACTTACATTATTAATGCTGCTTGTTTTCATTATGTTTTCAACTGAAATACAGCTTCTCAACTTAATGCAAACCCAAGAAATGTCTCCAGTGAGAAAGCCCTCAGTATTTCACCAAGATACACAAGTGCTACACTACATGAATGCCTAAGTAGTACACTACATTCAAAGGGATGTACTTGAAAGTACTAATATTGCAGACATTAAACTCTTAGTTCAAGGCTTCTTTAACAGTTCTTTTTTAAACAAGTCATATTTCTAATCGTTCCCTGGTTAACTCCATTAGCCATTTTTCTACCCTTCAGTGCTCAATAACAGCTTCTTCAACAGAATTTAAAAAATAATTCAAAGAACTTCAAGGTCTTCATCCTTCTATCACTGTCATCTTGCCACATCACTATTACTCACATAACTGAATACTAACCAAGATTGCAATCTGAATCCCAGACTTTTAACACTGCTACTCATCTCCACCATGTTTACTCAAGGATAGATTAGTGACAAACACAATATGCAATTGCTTTTACATCATTTCTATTCTCTACCATTCAAAGAAGATCCAAAAAACCTCTGAGGACTTAAGTGAAAAGGGTTATAGAGGCTGTTCCTCTGTGAATCCTACTATAAAAATGGGAAGACATTTAAGCAGAAAAAACCCTCAAAACTCATTTCTAACTGTCTTCTCTTTTCAGAGCGGGAGATGATGGCTAAAACAATCATGTGAGAATGTCACTCTGCTTCTTGGAAAAGCAGAAAGGTACATCTTCTGAAAACACGGCCTTGTTTCTCAATTTGTAATTCCCATGAAGTTTCCTACTTATGCCACCTTCCATAAGGTAGGAGACCTACATAAAGACATCATCTAAGAGGAACACAGGTGTTTCCTCACAGTTTCTATTTAACCCTCTTCATCCATCCCAGTAGAGCAAGGGAATGAAGCCACAATAGCAATGAAGGCAGCAACCTAAACTGAAACCATGCCAGTAACATCCACAGCATTATATATATATATAGATTGATAGATACAGAGATACATATATCTTTATAACCTTAACATGACAAAAAGCATGACTTGGAATACCAACTCAAAAGCTCCTCTATTTTACGTTTTTGCTTGTTTGTTTTTCTTACTGGAACCTAAGTAACAAATAACTTCAAGAAAGAGACTCTCCTGTCTCTTCACAATGAAATACATTACCTGCACAGAGCTTGAGTCATACTTGCATCTTTCACATTAGGATCTGTAGTAAGGCTCCTGATGAGTACTGTAATCATCTGCAATGGTATGTGCTGCACAAGACTTGCCAGTGCAACAGAAGGTTCGAATGAAGTATCTGTAACAGTTGAACATGACATAATGTAAGGAACTAAAAAGAAAAACCCCACAGAGAAAAAGTAAACTCTGTGTTCTATCCTACAACTTCACCATAGTTAGAATGTGACAATCAATCTATCCTACATATTGCATTCTATAATCATGAACCAAACCAAAATTAAAACGTTTCAATGAAATAAGGACAATGAATAGCACTGAATTACAAACTCCTTTAGATCACTTCATACCCATGCAGGAAAGTGACAATCTGCCAACTTCCTCCTCCTCCACCCTAAGTGGAACTGAGAAGTAGGTTTTGTATTTTTCTAAAAAGAAGCACCATAAGTTGTTTATTATACTTCATGGTTAAGCCTAAGGGTTTAGTGCAGCTGGTATTCCCCATGTCCTATCTCAACAACTCTCTGCTAACCATACCAGTTATGGCAAAATGCAATGCTAAGTTTCGCATGTGCCTCAACCGCAAAAGCACAGTCCAATGGGAACTAATGCAATTTTTCAAAGACTTCAGAAGTCAGAAAGGACCTATTTACAATCACATTTCCATTACTCAGGTACTGGATGCTCCCTAAAATAGCCAAGCTTTATATAGTCCTTTCATAAATCCCAGTTTGGTGAACAGTTCCAAGAAACAAGGAAGAAGAGTAGCTTTTCACTGAATCACAGAACTGCACTGGAAGGGACCTCTAGAGATCATGTAGTCCAAGTCCCCCGCCAAGGCAGGGTCACCTTGAGCAGGTGACACAGGAACACATCCAGGTGGGTCTGGAATGTCTCCATAGAGGGAGACTCCATGACCTCTCTGGGCAGCCTGTTCCAGTGCTCTGCCACCCTCAATCTGAAAAAGTTCTTCCTCATGTTAAAGGTGAAACTTGTGTTTTAGTTTATGGCCTTTGCTCCTTGTCATGTCGCTGGGCAACACCAAAGAGTCTGACACCAACTTCTTGGCAACAGCCTTTGACATACTTATATGAATTTTACTACTTACTGATAGTTTTAAATCTTTCTAACAGGGCACCCAAAACTTCATTTCGGTATATCATTTAAAACACAGCACCAGGAGTTTTTCCACACATCATCCTGCTAGGCAGCACAATATATCACTATTTCCCCTCTAGCTTTTAGGGGGTGGGCAGAAAATCAAAAAGGCTTTGCTTTCTCAACAATCAAAGAGTTGCACTTTAGTAACTGGGAGAGAAAGCAGTGGTTCCCAGGTGATGCCTGAAAAGCAACCACTGCCTGTGCTGAGGCTTTTCCTTTTCTCTGGATAACCTACGCCCCTGTTACTCCGCGCCACTCCTGCTCACCCGCGGCGGAGATGACGGCGAAGAGCTCCTGCAGGGAGGGCAGCAGCGTGTCGGGCTCGGCTTTCCAAACGCTCCTCAGCAGCGCGCTGACCTGGGTCACCTGCGAGACGTAGAGGCGCAGTTCGGCCTCCCGGGTGCCCTGGCTCTGGAAGTGGGCGATGCTGCGCACCAGCTGCTGGCAGAAGGCGAGCGAGAGCTTCCTGCCGCGGGGCAGGCACTGCGGGAAGTCGCCCAGCAGCTGGCAGAGGCGGGCGCACAGCGGTGGCGCCGGCCGCTCGCACACCAGGCGCAGCGCCTCCACCTGCAGCAGCTCGAAGAGCTCCAGCACCGAGGGGCAGCTCATGATGAGGCGCAGCCCCGCCTGGATGTAGTCGAGGATGGCGGGGTCGCGGTTGCTCAGTTCGCCGTAGCCGCGCTGCAGGAGCCCGAGAACGAGCCCGCGGTTGAAGAACGCCTCGAACTCGGCGCGGNCCTGCCGCCCCACCTGCCGCTGGAAGGGATCGGGGCCCTGCAGCACCAGCCGGGTGCCGAGCGCGAACATGGCGCGGCACTGCGCCTGGCTCAGCGGCGTCTCCGCCGACTCCACTACGCGCCGCACGAT
>VZRN01005835.1:1334738-1399111 GCA_013397935.1 Dasyornis broadbenti | reverse complement strand
CCGGAGGGGGTAGGGAGGCATCGCGCAAGCGCCGGCGCTGCTGCGACACGCCCCGTCCCCCGCGCGCGACGACCAATGGCTAGCGGAGGCGAAGAAGAGGGCGTGACCGGGCCGTGATGGGGCGGAGGGACGGGCGAGGCGAGAAAGGCTCCGAGGGGCGGCATGGGACGGATCGGGGTGCATGGGAGGGCTCTGAGGGGCAGCACGGGAGGGATCAGGGTGCATGGAAGGGCTCCGAGGCGCCGCACACTTCAGAGCCGGCGGGGTCTGTTCCACTGTCATCCGCTCCCGTGCGCTCACAAGGTCTCCCGGCCCGCTCCATTCGGTCTCACGGAGACACCCCAGCGTGTGAGGCGATGGCCGGCTTCTCCCACCCTCGGCCTGTGTGCACAGCCCGTCAGCTACTCCTGGGATGTGTATTTATTGCTTCAGTTACCGCTCATCGTCAGTTTTGGATGGTGGTTACAGGTGTGCTTGTGACCAGCAGCACTCAGAGAAGCCTTTGCTGTTCAGTAGTGCTCTGACAGAGCAGCACTTAATGCCAGCACGCATATATTTGTTGTGAGGGTGTTCCCATCCTTATTTAACCTTGGTAATCCTTAATTTCTGACCCAGTTTAGCTCCAGCTTCCAACAATCAAATCTTGTTAATATATCTTGCTTTTTCATACAACAATACATTTCCAGTATGAGGGAAAAAAAAAAATGTTCTGCAAATTACAAGAATTACAAGGACTGAATATTATCACAGAGTCATGGAACTAGGAAATGGTTTGGCTTGAAAGGGATTACCATGTGCGCTTACTACATCATGTTTCTCAAGGCTCCATCCACCTTACTCATAATATGTCTTTGAGAACTAGGTAACAAGAAAGGTCACAAATTGAATTGAAACCATCATCACCAGTAAACAAGCTGAAGACCAAACTCCACGCACTCAAATAAAATCCTAAAGGATTTTAGGCCAGCTTGCTGGTGACATAAGCTGGGTATGCTGGCAAAGCCTTCTTGGTTCTGTGTTTCTCAGTACAAATATCTTCATGCTAGGTGGTTGAGCAATACCTGTAATTCAGCATCAGGAGAGTATGGAAAATGAGCCTAATTAATCTCTGGTGGTATTTGAAGTGGAACAGGTGCAGAATCTGAGCTGGAGCTTAGGTTGACAACAGATACTGTTGACTTAAGAGTAACAAAAAAGACCCACAAACCCTACAGGGACAGCTGTAAGATACTACAGCTGTCAAAAAACAAAACATGAAACCAAGGAGTCCAGAGTTGACTTGAAAATTGAGTCCATTGTTTATAAAACATTTCAATTGTTCAGTTACATTGCTTAGATCAGTTGAACTTCGCTCCTCTGTCCTTCACTTTTCTGTTTGCTCCTCACAGATGTAAGGTCTGGTTCTAGAAACCACTGCGCAATTACCAAGTCATTACAGTCCAATAAAGTCTGTTGGTCAAGGGCTTTTTTACAAGAACTTTGGAAAGCTCAGAGGCTGTTACCACCAACATCTTAATTGTGTTTGTACAGTGTACTGTATTGGAATGATATCTAAATTAACTTCTTTCAGATGGACTTTGTAGTAAATACTCATAAAAAATTGACCTCAAAGAAGTTTAGATTGCGTGGCTTGTATACCTGTGAAACTTAATGCTTTTCTTTCTGTGATCTGGACTAGGAGTGTTTTAATTTTCCTAACTAGTATGAACTTCCTTTTTCGATTTATTTTTATTCTAGCACTGTTCACGATGACTTCTCAAGCCAGAAGAGGAGAGGAGGAGTCCACTCAGGAGCCCAAACAGAACTCTGAAAGAAAGAAGCATTGAAATCAAGTTGCCTGTGACACATGCATGGAAAGGGATAAAGTGAGACCCTATCTAGGGAGCGAATCAGTGAGAATGGAAGCAGAAAGGAAGTCTGGAAGTAAGAGAAGCTGCAAAGGTGCTCAGGTATATTGCTGTTTATGGGAAAGAGTATAAAGGAGGAGAAAGGGAGAAAAGCAGCTGACATGGCAGACTTGTGGGGTATATAATGGAGTAGGAAAAGAAGAAGGATGATGAGAGAAGCAGTTGCCACAAATAGGGAAGCAAATGTGGAAGAGCTGGAACAGTCTGAAAAGCTGTAGACATATGGATAATTTGCAGGAATGTGGAGATATGGAGAATGCTGAAAGCAGGAGCAGCTGCAGATTAGCAGGATCAGGGGCTCCTGTGAGCTAGGGGATCAAAGGTCTCAGCTGATTTTCAGTGCTTTGCCCTTTGTTTACATAGCATTGCAGATGGGATGGGAGGCAGCGCCCGCTGCTTCGGATAGCGGAACAGTCTTCCTGACAGTCTGGGACTATTGTGTCCAGCAGCCCAGTCACTGCCTAGATAAAGCAAGTTCTTCCCAAAAGCCCCAGGAAGGTCTGAAAATCTGCAGCCCCCATTAAAGGTGGAGGTGCAGGGAAGGTAAGGTAAATTCTAGCAGAGAAACTTGGAAATAGTGATCTTTTTTGCCTGCAGATGACCAAGTATGCATAGTCCTATTTCAACTAATAGAACCAGCAATGAAAAACAAGTGGTTAAGTGTTATGATGTTTGGTTGAGTCACTGTATTGCCTGTGACCTCAGAGCTAAGACTAACCCGAACTGTGGATATGATCCTAATTACAACCTTACTATTAGATATGCAATTACCAATCTATAATTAAAAGCTAAATTTTAGAACACCGACTGTTCCTCTGTTTACAGTGAAATCTAACTCCTATATATATTACCAAATGTGACAAAATTAAAAATAAATTCATTCTTCAGTGAATAAAATATATCTTCAAATACTTTCTCTGAAAAATAAGTAAAAAAATCCAGTCACGTTTCATCAAAAGTAAGGATTATTGTTAAATACTAATTACTCTTACTGTGAAAAAGCAGAAATAGCAGCAGAAGGTTAACTGTGGTGGCATCTCTGTGATAACTCAACAATCTTAAAGACAGGAAGGCAAAAAGGAAACTTTTTACTAAGAATCCTGGATTAAGGGTATCCTGTCAGCCTAGAGACATTTTAGACCTTGTGCATGAGATGAATTCTTTCTAGCAGGACATTTCATAGATAAGGGGGCCATCTTAAAGGCTCATGAGGCTCTGGATGCAACATCTGCCTAGTCCTTATTCCACCCATGTGAACCAGGCTAACAGGCTGGACTTCCTGCTGCTGTGCAGAGGTATCCACATGGCATGTCCAGCGAGTTCAGTCTCCCTGAGAGGCAGGATCCCATACATCTGCAGTAGGTTCAGGCCCTCTGACAGCGAGCATCATGTGGCTTGGCTGTGTGCTTGCATGATCGCTAAATGTAGTGCAAGACAGGCAACAGGAGACCAGGGGAGATGAGGAGCAAGCTTCTCTTTTCAGTCATAGCTTGCTCTTAGAATGGTGTCACCGTGACATGAAACTACTCCATGAGTCAGGAGTCAGGAGCACTCCTCGTGGCCTTGATATCAACTCCCGTGGTGGCTGCAAACAGCTTAGTTAACTGCAGGGTTGGGATCTGCCAGGTACAAACAGTGGTAGCTGGGTGCCTGAGAGCACTGTAAGGTTCAATTAGATAATGTTTGCTAACTATTAATTAAGTGGTTTAAGTTTTGAAGTGTTGATTAGAAATGTCTGAATGTTGAATCATCGTGTTCTAGTTGTACACTGTCACATGTCCCAAAGGTTCATTCATGCGATGAACAACAGGGCACAGGTTTATTTATCCAAAAATCAAGACAGCACAGCATGTGACCCCAATGTCTTACTGAAACCTGTTATCATGGTGCAATTATTTATTTTTGAGGAGAGAAGCTTTGATTTGACAGAGCTGTTTTGCCTCCTGCAGATACAATCTGTCATGATTCAGTTTTGCATATATAATATAAATACATTTGCCATGTCAAGGAGCAACATCTGACTGAATGTGGCTTTATTTCTAATTCTGTATTAGTTTTTCTCAGTTGTAACGGAGAGACATTGCAGGGATTGCATTTGGTATTCAAGACCTGTGCTGTAATTGCCTTGAAAGCGAGGAGCATCCCTGGCTTCAGACAAGGACCTGACTATTAACAGCTGTGATTAAAGGCTGCAGTCCAGTCATGGTGGGAGATCTAGGTAGCTCCTTAGCATTTTTGTGGCAATAATCTGTCACAGTATTAGGCTGAGGCACGAGAAAAGTTTAAGGAGACTCAGGCCTTAAACAGAAGCAGTGTGAATTGTGGGGCCAGAAAGATGATGTTTTAAAAGGCAAGAATTTCCATGTAAGATAAACTAATAGACTGTATCTACCACTGCAAATTTCCAGAAGTAAAAAGCGTCCCTGTGATTCAGCATGGCTCAGATATATTTTGGCTGAAAAACTGTGTCTAGACTCAGGCTTCTTTGCCAGATACATCCACCTTCTTCGTTAAGGATGGTCTCAGTAAAGGGTTTAGCTGGTCCACTGCGATGAGTGCATTTTGTATTTCTTCCTTTTACTCAAAAGGATAACTAGCAAATCTTTACACAACATCTTTCTCTCCCATCTCCTTTACATGAATAAACAATATTGCTTATTACCAAATACACTTTTCTCACTGACATCTTCTCAATACACACCCTAAAGAAGGTGAATGTACTAGCCATAGTGAAATAATGGTGATTAGATTGGTGTTTGGACAACTGGAAACTCAGCTGTGCATTAGACTATCATTGTTTTTTGCTTTGTCTTTGTGAGATTTAGAATTACATCAGTGAAGTCCCACAGTGGTCAGGAGGGTTTAAGGTCCCTAGACATTCCCAGCTACAACACAGAGGCAATGCCTAAGCCAGCTCTGTGTTTCACCAGTAAGATGTGCATAACTTTTGCAAGCCCTGACAGTCTAAAAAGTGAACTTTTGGTGGCTCCATATCTCCTTTCTCTTGCATTGCACAAAATGTTCACGGTAAATGTCCCAGATTTTCTAGTTGACATAAACCGCTTTATGTCTAGGATGTGTAAGGCTGGATGTTTAAATATAGAGAATCAGACTAAGTTGTGCCAAAACCCCTCGAATTTGTGCAATCCTTTATTTATTTTACTTGTGCAAATGCTTACTTTGCATGCATAAATTTGCAATACAAATGCAACTTGAGTGTGTTCATATGAAAATGTGGCATTATGTAGGAATTTATGTGCAATGATACATGCTATTTTCAGGGAAAAATTTGTAATGGTGATCGTCTCTTTCAAGTGCAAACTGCTCTTAAACCCAGAAAAACGAGCCTCTATGAAGAGCTTCTTTTGATAAATGATACATTTGATAAAATTCAGATACCTGCTGAGGAAATAGCCTGTTTATAGAAATAGAGTTATACATCAACCCAGCTATCTGACAGAAAGTAATAAAAGTTGATTGCCTGCAAGGTCATCTGTGACTCAGAAATTAGACAGAATATGGACTGCGGAAGTCAGCTGTGAGGCTATAGCAGAGAACAATGCATACTTGATTGAATCCTCCCCAAAAGATATGTCAAATATCACACCTTTCTCAAGAAAGAAGAGACTCAGTAGGTAAAGAAAATATCAAGCATTGTACTTCACTGCATATCATGCACAAGTGACTTAACAGGTTTTTCATGATGTGATATTTCTAAAATTTTCGTGAAATGTTCTGTAGTCGCAAAAGCATCCAAATAGATACATATTCTAATTTGTAAAAATGTGAAGCATACTTCACTTGGAAAAGTAGCAGGTTTAGCTTAGGTTAGACTGCTGTTTCTTTTATCAGTTTTTAATGAGACACTTGGCAGAACCAATACTGAAACCCTTATAGCTGTTGGCTGACACATACAATGTCTGCTGCTTAATGAAGGAGTAAATTGTATCATAAATCTCCTATTTTTATTGCTGTTTCTTTGTATGAGGAGTGCAAATCATCTTCCAAACTTACAGATTTCTGCTGTCTCCTTCTTCATATATTATCTATGTCTATTGTAAAGGGTACCATAAAAGGATGTAATTTGTCCAAGACCAAATATCAAAGATGCTATCACATCTTCTGGTTATATATTTTATGGATGACATTTGGAGGAATTACTGAGGACCAAATGCACATTATCATTAAAAACAAGTCCAAAAATATATGACGAATCCAGAAAAAAAAAAAAAAAGGAAGAAAGAAAAGAAAAAAAAGTTTATTCCTGAGAGATTTGCCCATGGCTTGATTGGTGTGTATTTCAAAAGAGGTGCTTTACCTTATTGGAGTCCATTGATTTGCCAATATTGCAATATCTATGCATCCTGTGAGGAATGCAGCATCTCTGTGTACTTTTTCTGGTTGTTACCTCACATTTATAGCACTTCCACTAATCCAGCATTTTGGCATATATGGAACCCTTCACACTGAGCTAACCAAACAAAATGTTTCAGTGTATGCCTGATAATGTGGCACAAAAGAAATCTCACTATTTTCACTGGGACTCCTGTAAGGCTCAACTGGTCATTATTGCCTGGGCCTTTTCCTGGGACTCTATTGATACTGTGTACAGACTTCTTGAAAGTAGAGTAATCTACTGTGCCTTGCATCTTGGTTGGTGCTTCTCTTGTGGTTTTGCGGGGCATTTGTTGTATGTTTATTTGTTTGTTGGGTTTTTGGTAGCATCCACAGAGTCTATATTTTTTCTAACTTCCACAGTGTTGTTATTACCACTGGTCAGGCTTCATCCATTTCAAGGACCATATGACGCCATTTGTTCTGATTATTTTGCCAAGGATTAAGCATTGGTTTTCCCGGGTTCAGAGAATTTTGTTCCGGGTAATAATCATGATTTTCCTTTCTCCACTTAAGCCATCAATGGGTTTGTCAGTTGTACATCAGTCACAAATATCTCTTAACATCTTTTTTTTTTTTTTATCTCTGTTTAAAAATATGCTGCTTTGTTATGCTCATGATATCATGACTTATTCAGTAAACACTCTGAGTTAAAAATGTTAGACAGTCATCCATGTGACTACATCTAACCTACACTGTGTGATGGAGACACCCAGGGTAGTTCCAGTCCGAGCAGGTGTGTCTGCACCCTGCCTCAAATAATAACTAATGCAATAATAAGCAAAGCAATTCATAGAGGCACAGCTGGACTGCTGCTACTTCTGGCACTGGAATTCAGCTGCCACCAGTTCAAATATCTCTGAAGTATCCTTTGTTGGGAGGTAGGTAGGTCCTTCATTGCCTGGGGAAAGTCTATTTCATCTGGGTGCAAGAGCCCACCATCAGTGTCAAAGCATTACACCTCTGAAATCTGTACCTCGTCAAATCCAGGTGAAACCAGCCCTTTTATCCTAATGCTTATGATGAGGAAGAGTGGGTCAGACACAAGGCCATGACAATATATGCCTCCTTTCCTTGTAACAGTAAGAAAAGGAGTCTGACTTCCAGCTCAAGGAATCCCAACACAAGGGAGATCATCCCCTGAATAAATTCACCTAGCAAGTGAAGTGCTTTGGAATGAGGAGCACAGCAAGTCTGGACAATAATGAGGGGAAGAAAGTAAAGAGTACTTTGGGCAAATGTGCAAGCATGTTTAATGAAACAGAAGTCAGATGCAGACCCACTAGCATATATCCTCCAAGACGGAGGGAGCATAAGAAGTGCATTATGTTGGTCTTGTACAGACATCCTCAAAGATTTCACACTTAAGTGAGCAGATCACAAGGAGTAATTTAGCCCTAAGACACAGGGTAGTCACACTGGTAATCAGAATGTACAATTAGTTTCTATCTTCTGCCAGAAATGTCAATGCAGTTTAGAGATTTTTTGGAAGAGTTTGCACAGCTGCAATTTCATTTACCTAGTAGATTGTGGAGATTTTGCTTTTTTAATTCAGGTCCAATATTCAAATCCCCTGAAGAATTCCTAGCAACAAAGCAATGTATCTTAATTTAGAATATTTTGGTTTGGAATTTGTGATAATCTTCAAAAATAAGCCAGCCTGTCCATGTTTTGGCACTTTGTGTTGGTATTGCGTGCACTAACTGAAATACATAACAACAAAAGGAATTGAATCCATCTTTTTGTTTGAATAGCTGAATTCCTTGGTAAAAATTTGGGTCACTAAGAAAATTTTCTGTGCCTCAAGCTTACTTAAGATCCATGAAAAAGGTATTATGGGGTATAGAAAAGCAGCAGAGGGTCAAAGGTATACTTTGAGATGTGAAATTTTGTAAACACATTTTTATTTTGATTCCATTTTAAATTTCAGCACAGATGGTGCTTGTGATAATTCAATAGTAGTGTATTTTGTCTTCATCTGAAACCAGGATCTGACATGTTTTCCTTTTACAGTAGCTGCTGAGGGGAGCTTAGGTTAATGTGCAAAATAATTGGTTCTCTGAACAGTTGGGCACAGTCTCAATCAGTTCCAGTTTCAGTATCAGATTTCTTTTAATCGGAGGGAAGTATAGTCTTTTTCTGATGCTCTGTATGCACTAAAATTGGTTGGAAAGAAAATGCTTTGAGCAGTGCAGCATAGAAGCAAATGTTCAATGTTATAAATAATATATGATTATACAAATATACTAAGCTTATAGAGCTTATTTATGTTGAATCATGTGTCAGGGTGTACTATGGACTTTTCTATCCTGATTTCAATCTTCAGGGAGAGGACCTATTTAAAGTAAATTTAAATTAAAGTAAAGCATAAATAATTTAAAGCATAAATAAATTTAAATTAAAGTAAAGCATAAATACATATAGAAAAATAATTATTTTTCTTTATTGAAGAGAAAATGCTCTACTACATATTATCTACAATATGCAAAAATGAAAACTCATGGCCCAAAACATTTTAAAAAGTGAGACTGATCCAACCACATTTTTTAAAAATTACCTGATGTATACTGACAGCTTGATATAGAATTTAGCTAAAGACAAAGAAGATGGACACTTTTTTTCATGCAGTTGTTACATGTGTTTGAGTATCTTCATTTTCCTAGAAAGATTTGAAGCAATGAGAGGATCACAGAAGGTTTTCAGTGTCATAAACTACTGTAGGAAAATGTGGATAACAGAGAGGAAAATGGATTTTTATTTAAGTGGCTATAAATTGCTCTTGGTTTGTTAATGTTCATTTAGCTTAATGTAAATCAGTTACCTAACATATATATGTAATGTTATTTCTGATAGAAAGAATTACCATTCTAGCTTTTTAACGAGGTCTAGCTTAAGCTGATCCCCTGGGAAGGGCTCAAAGGTACTTGTCACTGTTTCTTTCACTTTAGGCCAGTCACTTTCCAGTCCTTTCTGAGCTGCGAGTGCACATTGCTGGGTCATGTCCAACCTCTCACTCACCAGCATCCCCAAGTCTTTCTGCACAGGGCTGCTCTCCATCTGCTCATGCCCCCACCTGAATTGATACTGGGGGTTGCCCCAACCCAGGTGTAAAACATAGCACTCGGTCTTGTTAAACCTCATGAGATTCCCATGGGCCACTTCCTGAGCTTGTCCAGGTCCTTTTGGATACATCCCATCCTTCAGGTATGTCAGCAGCACCACTCAGCTTGCTGTTGTCTGCAGATTTGCTGAGGGTGCACTTGATGCCCCGTCTGTGCCATTAATGAAGATATTCAATAACACTGGTCCCAATACAGACCCCTGAGGGACAACACTTGTCACTGATGTCCTCTGGGACTCTGAGCCCTTGACCACCACCCTCTGGATGTGACCGTCCTACCAATTCCTAATCCACCTAACAGTCCACCCATCAAATCCATCTCTCTCAAATTGAGAGAGAAGGATGTTGTGGGGGACCCTGTCAGAAGCTTTACAGAAGTCCACATAAATGACATCTGTAACCCTTCCCTTATCCACTGATGCAGTCACCCCATCAGAGAAGGCCTCTGGGTTGGTCAGGCAGGACTTGCCCTTGGTGCAGCCACGCTGGCTGTCCTGAATCACCTCCCTGTCCTCCATGTGCCTTAGCAGAGCTTCGCGGAGGATCCATCCCATGACCTTCCCAGGCACAGAGGTGAGGCTGACAGGTTGGCAGTTCCCAGGGTTATCCTTTCTTCCCTTTTTAAAGATGAATGCAATGTTTCCCTTTTTGAAGTCAGCTGGGACTGTGATGATTTTTCAAATATCATGGAGAATGGATTGGCAACTACATCCACCAATTCCTTCAGGACTCTGGGATGCTTCTCATCAGGTGCCATAGGCTTATGTTCATTCAGGTTCCTTGGGAAGTCATGAACAGGATGGGAGGGACTTTGGTCTCTCAGTCCCTGTCCTTCTGTCCATCCACTTGAGAGGTGTGGGAAGAGAGGCTACCATTGAAGACTGAGGCAAAAATTTCTTGATTACTTCAGCCTTCCCCTTGTAAGTTGCTACCTGTTGTTTATCGAGGGGATTGCACCTTCTTTGACCTTTCTTTTCTGATTCATGTACCTGTGGAAGCCCTTCCTGTTATTCTTTGTTTTCCTAGCCAGGTTCAGTTCCAGTTTTGTCTTGGCCTTCCTCAAACCCTTCCTACACAATCATACTTCTTTTCTGTACTCTTCCCAGGTTTTCTCTATACTCTTCCCAGGTTGCTAGTCCTAGTTTCCACTGCCTCTGCATTTGTTTTTTTCCCTTTATTTGACCAGCAGGTCCCTACTCAGCCATGATGGTCTCTTGCCTCCCTTGCCTGATTTCTTGCTCCTGGGAATTGCTACCTCTTTTGCTCTATGGAAAGCTTATTTAAAGATCTGCCAGTTCTGTTGCGCTCCTTTGTCCCCAAGGGCAGTCTCCCAGAGGATCCCACTGGCAATCTCTCTGAAGAGCTGGAAGTCTGCCTTCCTAAATTTCAGGAGCCTGACTTTACTCCTTACTTGACCTATATTCCTCAAGACTGCAAACTCCACCAATGCACGATTGCTGCAATCTAGGTTACCTCCAACCCTGACATTCCTGATTACCTCACTTGTGTGGGTGACCATCAGATCTAGTGATGCATTCCCTCTGGTAGTGTTGGCTTAAGAAGTTATCCCTGGAGTCTCCTGGATCATCTACAGCTCGCCATGCTGCTTTCTACCAATACTACTCAAACACCAATGCTTTTGCAGGTAAAAAGCCTTTAGTGCTTAGTCATTTAAAATTTGTTTTCCCTACTCTCTCCTAATCTTGCAAAAGATTAATTGTGGCCCACAAGTTGCTTGTGAAATAGACATCACTGTAGACAGTTTAAATTGTTCACCAAAGGCCAAATAATGATTTTACAGCACCTGGGACTCTCAGAGAAGGATGCTTGACACTATTTAGTAAAGCAATTTATTTTTGTTTAGATTGTAATTTATCTGTATTTTAGAAGTGGATCAGGAGGAAAAGAAATGGTAACTGCAGTTTCAAAGTGCTTTATTAGTATCAGCCTTACTAAAAGCCAATAGGGTGCATGTTTTAAAATTACTGAGCTACTTTTGAAAAACCACCTCTGTAAACACCTTAATATTTTTCCTTATGAAGCTCCATCTCACATACTTTATAAATATCTGCAAAATCACCTCATTGTCTTTTTGTCACTCTTTGTCAAACTACCTCTTGATGTAATACTTACAGAAAAATCCAGTTTGCTTTCTGTGATCATTCCTTGTTTTTACTGGCCTGAATAATACTGTGGTTACCTCCATGCTCCATCTATTTGTTCTCTTTTCTCTCTTGACCCATTTTTACACCAGCAATACTCATGAACTGGATGGCTTTTCCCATTTTGTGATTTTTCAGCATGTGCTGGAGTGTAGCTTGCCTCACAGTGAACATTTCCAGCAATCCCAAAGCAATAATGCACCAACTTCACACACCAAGGAAAAAGCAAGTGAGTATTACATGAACAGAGGTACCTCTACTCAGCTGTAAGTAGGAAACCCCACCTACACAGGGACTGTTTGCCGCTGCAGTGATAAAAAGAGCTTCAAAATGGGGTGGAAATTACCAAAATTTTGTTCATAATTTTGCCCTAGTATGCATGTTTATATCCTGACAGGACATGCCATGAAAAGATGTTTCATTGCAGTGGAATAGTGTAGCACTGGAAATATAAATAGGGATTGTATAATACAAATACAGATGCTTAAATAAAAGAAGTTGGGATTCGTCTCGAAAGAATGAAATGAAACTGATTTTTGCTTCATTTGGATAGTTAAAATAGAAAAAAAGGATCATTGTAGTGCTAGTGACACACTTGCTAGCACAATAGAAATAATCAGGATTCTGGTTTAATGAGATATTGTAGAACGTGAGAGTATTTTGAAGTGCTAATGAAAAAGAAAGAAGTGTTATAAGCAGTAGAAAATGGTAATTGGTAGATAGTAGCACTTTTAAAGAATAGTGACAGTTTCATATGAAAAAGCATTGTAAGAATGTTGATTAGCTTAACTGGGACAGGAAAGATTTACAGAAAGAAGGGATTCAAAAGAAGAGCAGCCTTACTCCTGTCCTTGCAAAACATTGACAAGTATTAATTAAAACTGAGACAGGACCAAGCTTAGGGCATGCGCAATAGCACAACTTCTTTTATGTGAAACATAATTGTTTTCATGTTCATGCAGCCAGCAAAGGATCCTCTGAATGGCATTGACCAACACAGGTGAGTGTAGCATTTCAGAACTTGGGAGAATTTCTCATTGCAGAGCTCATTGCCTCGAACCTCAGAGGCTGTGTGGGTAAAGTGTTCATATTCCAGCTGTTGGTTTACCTTGTCCTCCCTGCATTCCAGGTAACCTGGGGCAGGAGCTCACTGCCTATACGCCATGGACATTCTAGTCTCATTTGTGTAACCGGTAGCATAATATTTAAGCCCCGTGAACCTTAGTTTTTTACATGGAACTGAGAATTAGGGATTATGATGCTTCTGGCACGGTTTTGTGCTAGCTGGTTTTAGATGCAAAACAGGGAAATAGCAAGTGATAACCTGAGCTTCTATCTGGTATTATTTAGTAAGTTCTTTCTTTTTCACACTAGTCACTGGCAAAATGAATGCAATGAAAACTTGATTTTTATTTTACCTTACTGACTTGTGGTACTGAAAATACATTTTAAAAATACATTTAACATAAAATGAAGGGGTTTTAAATTCAGAGCCGTCTGATGCCATTGTCAAATATCTTATCTTACTTGATGTTAATATAATTAATCTCTTAAAACTGAAGTGAATTACCATCCTAATCATTATTCTCTGATTTGTCAGCTGAAGTTAGACCACATTTAATGGAAATGCTATGTAGAATCTGATATGCTGCGAATATATAACATATTTCTGAAGGGCATGATGATAATCAGATTTGTCTAGACATGTAAAACACATTTTTGATGCCGCGAACTCCTCCAATTAATTTCATGAGTTTTTGAGACTCATAATAATTTAACTCATATGTAGTGTGGGAATTAGAAATTGTAGCAGCCACAAAGATTTTAGTAGGAAAGCCACAGACTTCTTAAAATGATGAGGCCACGTCCCCATGAATTATAAATACTATTGGTGTGTTATTTCCAGTATTTAATGTATTCACTAGGATTTTTACGCAATGCAGGTACTTGCCTGTCTGAGGAAGGGTAAATTTAGACATTGGGCAATGTAGTGTATCCACTGGTTAGTTAATGGCAGACTGTCTTCTGCTGCAGCCATGCAGCTGTGAGCTTTTTCAGTTCATTGTGCTTCTCTCATCCCAATCCAGCACAGGCTGGCTACAGCAATCCCTCTCCAGAGTGGCTGAGGAGTAGTGGGGCAGGTCAGGATATCCATGATTTTCCATTGTGGCTCTGCTCGGTAGGAATATAACATTGCACAAAACAGCACCAGTAAGCTGGTTGCATGTTTTAAAGCTGCAGAATGAGAGGTGCCACAATTCCCTTTGTAAGCTGGCCAGTGGTATGGTCAATCCTGCAGTCAGATGACTGCATGTTGCCAGCATTTCACAGCCATGGAACACCCACTGGTTTTCATATCTTAGTTCCCCTTGCTTTCCCCTAAAGTCTGGTGTACAACCAGCTGGCAAAAACATGCCTCTCCTGATGAATGTGTTCATCTAAAGCACTGATGACATTTCATTTGTCAAGCTGAGTCTTTTCCTGTCTCAGTCTGGATTTGGTGTGAGTATTCTCCATACTTCATATCCCCACGTGGAAAGAGAGGTTTGTCTTTCTCTCTTTCTTCTCCTTCTCTGCAGACTGCCCCAGACACTGTAACACAACGTGAGCTGGCACGGACCTGGCTGTGGGGGGCTGAGGGCGGTCTGTCTCCACTGTCTGTCTGTCTGTATCCATCAGCTTGTCTGTCTGCACTGTCAGACTGCACAGTCATCTCAGTGGATGACTGAGACAGATGGGCTCTTCCATGGAAAGGACAGCCCCTGCTGCAGCAGCACCCCAGCTAAGCTGGTCTCTAGCCCCCTACAGCTGTGCCAGACCCTGCCCTGACAGACCCCTGCGGGTTCCCCTCACTGCCCCCAGCTCCCACTCCTAAGGGAGCAGACAACTCTTGCTGTACTCAGTAAGAGTCACCTAGAGAATAAAGGCTTGGAAATCACAGTGACATTCAAAAAACAAATATCCATTACTGAAAGATATACTCACATCTTTGTTTTTCTCCCAGGAGAAACATAGCAACCTGCTTATTCAGCTTGATTGCATTAATGTAACTGTTCTTTGCTGCTAATAATAATTACAGGGAAACATTACATAGAATAAAATTTGTCTTCCTTTGAAAAGTGTGGCTTGAAAAGTTTTGATGTGTGAAATCCAGTTCTAGCTGGGAGCTATCTGAATTCCCCAAATAAAATAAGCCCAATGTGGAATTGTGTTTCAAAATCAGGAGCAAAAAGTGTGACCTAGAAGCCATAGGGGAGCCAATAAAGGAATTAATTGGAGAAAGCTCCAAATGGAGCTCCAAATCTGCTGGAGATGACCATAGGAAGGTTTTTCTAGGAGGCTCATCTGCTTGGCAACATCATCACCCAGAAAACTCTGTAGACATCTAAATGCCAGCCAGAATGCATGAACAGGAAAGACAAGAGTTGAAAAGTAAACTGTACAATGCAAGCAGTTAATTTCCTGTACAAAGGTAAAACATCTCCATAGGAGAAAGAGGTAGAATATGTTTTAGACAAAACTGGGATAATTGTTTCTCAAAGAACAGATGAAAATCCTAAAGAATGATGGAAAACAGAATTCGAGGCTTTGGCAGTCTGGGCTTGAGCACTTACAGAGCATTGTGGGAGTAAATGAGTCTCCACTCTGTGGACATTCTCCAAGTATCTGCAAGAGAACGAGTGTTCCCACTGCCTCTAGGGTTTCTCAGCATAGGGTCTAGCTCCGCCTCTGGAAGTTTTTGGAGGAACTGACATTGCCAAAGCTAAGGCACACGTCTTCCCCTTCCACCCTGTGTCCACAAATAGGTGTCAGTGTTGTTGCACCTGAGGAAAAACAGCCTGACTGTAAACTTTCATTTGCCAACTGTCTTCCTTTAGTGGTACCTTGGTTTGTTCATCTACCTGGCTGCTTTTGTGTGTGTTGCTGCTAAAAACAGTATCCCATTCTCCTCTGATGCATGTTTCAGCACAAAAGCTTTGAAGATACTGGTGTTTTCACTGTGAGCTAGCATCTGCCAATCTGAATAGATGGTGCCAAAATAGCAGTTCCCCTCAGCAGACACCACGTGTGATCCTTATTCTAAGAGTGAAGGTTAGAGGGGGATGCAAATAGCTTTTCCTCAGCTGACAGGAAAACTTGAGGTAGCTCCCCAGGGAAGCCGAATCTTTACCTGGAGAATACTGGTGGACCTTAACATCATCATCAAATTCATTAAAAGTTGTTCCTTCTCTCTTGAGATTAATCTGAAATGTAGGATTTAGCAGAGGATTGAAAAAGTTTCTGTTTCCGTAGGAGGTCCTGAACTACAATATTCTTCATACTTGCTGGAAGTGAATCACCTCTGAAGTACAAAACGAAATTAGGTTCCTTTTGCTTCTGTTATATTGTTATAATGTCTTATTCCAGTGTTCATCCAGGAATATATTAGTTATTACTAATATTATAATACAATTATAAAATCTCTTGAGTAGGTGTATGAATAAAGCCGTCAAATAAGACAAAGTGCTAATAAAATCTTACACAACTTGGGGAATATTACCATAATAACACTTAATGAAGAATAAGTCATACATAACAAAAATACAGTAGAACAATTAAAATAATACAACTATAGTCAAGTGTTATTAGTTAAACCCTTTCCCTCAATGTAATTTGATTATACTCCCTTTCCACTGGGGGTCAAATTCATCCCTGGTGTGACTTGGAGGGAGTGGATTCGAGAGATGGATTTTTGCCTTTGGTTAGGGCTATTCAGAAGTCTGTGTGACGCTGCTTCTGAAGAACTTCTGAGCACTCTCTTTTGGCATTTGTGTAAACCTGAGCTACAGTTTTCCAGGTTTCTTAGTGTCGTGTCCCTGCACGCCCCTGCTCCTTGCGCTCTTGTCCTTAAATGCCGTCAAGTGATACCGGCACTCTACTGAACCAGAAATGTTTTGCTTAAAGCCGGGCGGCAGAGCCGTCCTGTGGCTCGGGGATTACTCGCATCAGTAGGTGGAGCTGTACCGCGCAGCAGGAGCTCGCTTGGATACACGCGCTTACATCCCCATTAGCACAGGCATTGTGCTGGTGCAAGTCAGGGGAGTGCATGTGAAGAAAAGCTGTCAGCTGTCCCTAAGCCGCACTTTGACCGGCAGCACAGAGTGGAGGGGACAGCAGCGCTGCGGGATCCTGACGGAACAGGACCTTCCCATTAGCAGAGCAGGATCTTGTATTAGGGAGACCCTAGCATAAAACTGCTTGCTGAGTGTGCTTGAGGTAACACTGATGAGTGGATGATCGGAAATATATACACCGTTCTTTTTTAAATGCCACCTTTGTCTCCTACTAGTCAGCTTGCTGACTATTTCATGACAATGAAATTATTTCACTGCTGCCCCGGAGTGTATTGGCTACAGTCAGAGGTCTGCATGTGCAAATTACTTTTTTATTAGATGTATTTTCTGCCTTTTCACCAAAGTAAACAAAACATCACTTGCAGTCGTTGAATTCATTTTATGTTTGTTTGGGTTATTTGGTAATTTATTCTGTATGACTGCTGGTGTTTGAGTGGAAAAGCTGTCTGAGTTCATTAGTCAAACAACGACAAGGCTTCCTGGAGCTATCTCTCCATGCTTGTAAATGTCTTGCTAGTATTAAAACTTTATCAGTTTTACTAGTCCTTCCTACGATTTTCAGTTCTGTTAGGCCACACTGCAGTCTTCTTTATTTGTACATTTCCTGTTCCACAGAAATTGTCTTATGCTGTTGAGATCTGGTGTTATTTTTACTGCTTTAGTAGCTCTCAAATGGCATGGTATCACATAAAGCAAGCACTGGGACTAATATAGTACATCCTGTAAACTCTTCTGGTTTTATTCTGATCGCACAGCAGAACGTGTAAAAAAGTAGTTTTTCATTTGCCTCCTTTATTGCATGTATGTACTGGACAGATGGATGTTTCAATGATTCTTTCACTATAACTGCAAAATTCCTTTTCTGTTCACTTTGCTGGATGATTGCTTCATTTAGCACATTCCTGAACTTGACTCTTCACTTCCAGGCTAATTATTTCACAAGGTGCAATGACTAATCTAAACTGTTATAGCAAACTGTCAATACCTTTGAATTTATTTTTTTTTTTTCATTTTTTTCCCCTTAAGATACACCCAACCAAATATTCAGTGGAACAAAAGAATGTGAAGGACAACTCTCATTCAACTGTCAATCATATTGCTGTGTACACCAGGTGACATAGATCAATGAAGTGACACACCACATTTCTATGAGTTTTCCTTGACTCTTTCAGTTATCTCAGTGCTTCTTTGCCACAGCAATATCTGAGAACACCTATACTTATCCACTTATAGCTATAATCTCAGTTATATGAAATATTACTTCAGCAATGTTTTATTTAAAAGACAGTCATCTCCTTTTGCTGCCATCTCATATTCTCCCTTGGGCTATTTGAGCCTTATGAAGATAATTTGGCGTCTCTCAACCACTGTTTTTTTTCCTTTTTCTCTGAGAGAGGCATTAACTTCTTTCAAGAACTTCTTTCCAGGGACTTCAGACTAACTAAGATATCTTAATCTTCCCTTCACTAAAAAACTCAGGCTGAATGATGTAGATCTCAGTATTAGCAATGAGAACTTGTTTCCCTGCCAATCAGGTATGTGTCTTGCAGTAGGCTGATGAAAGATTCCGATGTGCCATCATGAAGCCCCTGTCAGCAAAGCCTCAGGAGACTTAAAGCCCTAAAATGTATCTACTTGAAAAATGTATTTTAGAAGAAAGTCTGAATGCAATTAACAAGAACTATTGCAGCACCGTGATTGTGTAAAGCAACAGAAGTGGTCATGTTGTACCCAGATTTTGCCTCAATCAGTGTTGAGGAGAACTGAAAGAGGGTGTAGACTTAAGGAAGGCACAACTTAGAGCAGGGAAAATTCCAGGTAAATTCTAGGAAAAAAAGTTAGGTTAGACAATTATTCAATGAGGCTGCCCAGGAAGGTTGTGGAATCTCTGTCCTCAGAGATGTTCAGCACTGGACCAGAAATAACCCTCAGTAATTTCATCACGTTTTGAAGCTGGATCTCACTTAGAAGTTGGCGATACTTAGTGCAATGGACCAAATGACCTCCAGAGGTCCCTTCTAACCTACATCTCTCTGATTCTGTGGTTATAAAAGAGCTGATGAGTTGGGGTGAGCAAGTAGAAATTGGGATGATGAAGGGGAAAAGACAATTCTATTTTTCCTGTCTGCTGCAAACAGTTTTCTTAGGTTCTTTTTCTGTCTTGGGCTGTTACAAAATGTTTAAGAAAATGCTGCTGTGTCCAAGTGACTCAGATGCACAATGCTTACAGCAGTGCAATGGCAGCACATTTTAAAAAGTAAGGAGTTTTAAAAAGTGTTTGCTTTTCTTAGCATGCATTTTCTTGAATCTTGTTGAGTTTAACACTGTTAAGAGCTAGATATACAGGAATATAATCTTGGAATGTAGCAGGAATATGCATAAGGACAGACCATTTAGAATCTATCTTCCAAAGAGAGTTATATGTAAAACAACAGCAAAAGTACTAATTACAATATCTGCTTTTGGCATGGTTGAATATTTCCTGTGGAAGCAAAACTAGATGAAGTTTTTTAGTATATTTGATAGTCATCTTATACCTGATTACTTATATCCATTCCTATTGATTTTTATATCCATTCCTCTATCACTTGTTTTATAACTAAACCTGCAAGTAGTTTGTGGCTGAAAACTCTAAATTTTGGGATGCAATAATGCTCTAAATGGAAAATTGCACTTCAGAGCAGAATAGAAAGTAAGAAAGTACTGTGGTGATTATGCTGATTTCTCATGTTTGATTGTCTCGTTTGCTTACTACTCTTTGAAAACAGTGCTTATAATCCTTGGGCAAGGATGGTAGGATGGTGGTCAGTGATCTAAAAATAGCACTGAGAACATGCGCAGATTTAGCAGCGACATTGGTGATTCATGATTTATCTGATTCTTCCACTTCAAAAAATATTTTCTTGCATCTCTGCATGGCATCAACTTACATCTTCTCTCCAAGATCTGCTGCATTAAAAAATCAGTAGAGCATAAAGTTGTTCCATTTTCAAAATAATAGGAACCCAAGTTTTTCTGGATTTCGTGTTTTTAAGGACTCTGAATGAGATCTCTGCTTATATTGTACATTTCTACCATTTCATTTTTCTTCCAACAATGTGCTGATCTAAGAGTGACTATGTGAGAAGACCCGTAGTAGTAAAAATTGAAATTATTTATGCTCCAATCAGTATTTTTCCTTAGAAATGCTTTGCAAACTTAGCACATTCCACCCTTTCCCATACACGGCAGACAAAGAATATATTGTCATTCAGTGATCATTGTAAGGGAAACTCACTAAAGTGACATTTCAGTGTAAATTTATGATTTATTAAAACATTTGAAATGTTCTGCTAAATCACTTTCCTCTTTCCTTTCCCTTGTGCCTTCTCTATCTTATTCATGTATAATTTCCTTTCTTCCTTATATGAAAACTCTCTGTGCCATACAAACTGTGACAGCATCACCATCAATGTGGTTACTGCTTCCTTGATCCTGAGTGAGGGATGATGGCATTGAAAGCAGTGGGAAATGACGATGAGAAGTAATTTTAATCTACTTAATTAAACACAGTCAAACAATAGTTACCAAAATGAAACTCCAGTGTAGTATTCCCAGCAGATATTTATGTTTATGATTTAGTGGTTAAACCAGTAACTGGTGCCATCTCTGTAGAGGCAGCAAAACTGAGCTGTCTTTTCCCCTCCTGAGGGTGATGCCCTATTTCCATTACCAGCAGAAGAATTTCTGAAAGGAAGGTGAGTGTTCATCCAGACCCCTGTGTTATCATCCTTTCTGTGGGATGTAAAAGATGTTTCAAGGCAATTCCCCTCAGGCAGTACTTCCAGCAGGGCTGGGCTGGCCTGCACATGCACAGAAGGAAAGGCCACAAGTGTCAATGCAAAACATTTATTTCTGTGATTTTGCACAGAAACTGAGGCTCCGTCTTTTTCTGGGTAAGAGTATTGGTGGCCAACTCATGGTGACTCAAAAGCAAGTCAAGAGCTGTCCTGATTACTGGGCTTTCCAAGTTGTATTGTTGGCTTATCCTAAGACCTGATATTGAGATTTGTGTTCAGAACTTAACCCAGAATCCATCAAAACCAGAGAGAGTTCTGTTGAGTATAGGTGGACCAGGTACTGGTAAGTATTTTATCCCACCTGACTAACCAGCTGACCGGAGAATAAGAGGATTAGTGTCTAGGGACAGGGACATTTGCCGTAGCTCTGTAACTTCTTTCATTCTTATTCAGTTTGTAATTAAGGGAATTTTGGAGGCTAAGAAGCTGTTAAATGAGCAGCTCCTATGGCCACTCTCCCTCCAGAGCTCCCTCTTGCTAGTGAGGGGTCCTTTCTTCCTCACTGCTGTAGATTGTTTTAGGAAGGCCCTGCAGTCCTGTACTGTAATTGTTATCTTGTTGAGGGAAACTCTTACACACTTTTTTTAGAAGCTACTAAAATGCATGCACATATAGCCCTGGAGCCCTAGTTCCCCTCTTTGCACTGACAGGAGCAGCTGTGTTTGATTAACAGCCATGATTGGCACCCAGAAAAGCAACTCATAAAATCAGAGGTAAACAAGGATACTTTGATCCTGAGACTGTATGGAGAAGTAGCCTTTATACCTCATTAACAAAGTCTCAACTGCTCACATCTCTGCTTGATAAAAAATGGCAAAGATATAAAGTCTCTGAGTCACACCCTGCACCACTGAGCCCCTGCACTGCTACTGCCATGGACTGGGAATACAGGGATCTTGGTACCCTACAGGCATCACTCTTTGCTATTTCATTTAGCAATGTATCCGACTTCTGTCCTTGGATTCCTGAGCTTACCCATTACAGCTCTAGAGTCTCACATGAAGAAAATTTGCTTTTATCACTAAAATGTGACTCTGATCACACTTCAAGAGTGGATTTGTTGCTGAAGTAGGAACTATTTTTGTGATCACATTTTCAGAGAACCAAGCCAGAAATTATTTAACATTGGCAAAGTAGACACATTTTTATAGTGGGAAAGAGTAATTTTTCTAGAGTTCTTGGTGATAACAAACCAAGTATACTGGTTTTGTATATCTGATATAAAAAATGAATTTCCTTTAGCGTATTCCTGCAAGTGAGTGCTGTAAAATCCAAAGGGAGGGTGTGCGTTTTTATAAGTACATGAGTCAGTTGGTGTCATGTCTTCCATTAAAAGTAAATCAAATCAAGTGCTGCTTATGGCATTATACTTCTAAGAGTACAAACAAACGTTATTTGAACCCCAGCAGAGGAAAAGTGCAGTGCACCTGCTCCTCCTAGTTCTATCAACTTTCCATGCAAAGTATTTTGGTCTTCAAACCCCATATACTGATCAAGGTGTATAAGAAGATAACCTAACTAAAGTTTCATTGTCCTGTCCAAAGGGTCTGTAATTCAAGTGGTAGGAGAAAAGGGGAGGTAGAGAATGGGAAATATTTTTAATTCATAAACTAACACATCTGGTATATATCTTTTTGAGACAATAAGCCAGGTTCACATTGAAATCAACTGGTTCTGCTCGTTTCAAAGGCTCTTGTGGATAATTGCCATTTGAACAAATCTTGAATGCCTCTTTCATGTGACAGAGTAGTTGGGTGTTTGTGAATTTGACTTTTGCTGTGTCATTTGAAATGGTTCCTATTAACCTGAGCCCTGAGGTGATGCTTTAACACAGTGAGGTTCCTAAGTAGAAGACACAAAACAGAGGCAGAAAGTTGTACAGAAATTTTTTAAAATACAGTTTTATTTTTCTTTAATGAACAGTAACCGAGGCCCTGTTATTTAGCCAATCCAGATACAATGTATGTTATTACAAGTGGAAAATGCCCAGCAGCAAAGTTTTGGGTAAGGCAGTGATGACTTTTTGCTCTGCAAATGTAGATGTAAACACATAGCAGTTAAGTCCCAATTCTGCAGCACTTTGACGTTACCACATGATGTTGATAGAGTGCATAGTGGCAAATAACATACATATGGAAAAAATCAGCTGTCATGCATTTATTTTTACTACAACCATCATGTTCGTATGATGTGGTTAGGTTTTTGTGTATGAAGGATCATTTTTATGTTCTCTTGGGGTTTTTAAAATTTTGTTCCAACTCTTTTTTTCTTTGTCTGTCATGATCAAACACTATCTTAGTATTGTATAAACATTTTAAGTGATAGTAATTTGGGTGGTTTTATTACAAATGTTATGTGGAATTTCCCTTGTTCTTTCTATTTGTGTCTGTTGAAAGATTGTAGTAGAAGAGTGATTTACTAAATCCATCTGAGAATTACACAATACTTATTAACCAATGCTCCATGTTGCTGTTTTGCCAGCAAAATGTGAAGTACAAAAATTCAGTATAAGGAAATGTATTGAAATGTCCTTAAATCGTATGGAACATAGCTGTACTAAGCATAATAGGTGATAGAACAGATGGGTGAAATAAAGTGAGTTTATCTGCCAGCAGGTTCAATTCAATTAATCAAGAAAGCATGTTTACCATATTTCTATTTCTGCCAGAAATGAAATCCCAGAAGGAAAAAAATCCCACCATATCTAATAAGAAAATGCTGGGTTTTGTAGGCCTTTTTCCTCCCTTTCATAAATCTCTGTAATCCTCTTCAATGGTGTGTGTAGGTGTTTACAAATACTGTGAAGGAGCACCTCCTGGAAGAGCTTCTGGCTGCTGGGAATTGGCTCCAGTGCACACAGAAATGTTATCAGTGCTGTAGGTTTAACTGCAGTACTTCATGCTTTTAGAGAGCAATATTCAAATTACTTGTCAGGATAAACTTTGTATTATGCATTAGCTGTTAGAAAAGCTGGTACTGGAACGAGAATGCACAAATACCCCTTTCTCCCTCTCCTGACCTCAGAAGAGTGGAGAAAGATACTTGCACTCTGCTCCATGGATTGCAAGGGGTGAGAGACTGCAACAAAACCTCACTTTCTTCTTGTCCTTCTTATGTTTTTGAGTATAGTGAAGACAGCGACTCTAAAAATTTAAGTTTTATGAGGCAGTTTGTGACCCTTCGAGTATTGCTTGATCAAATTTATTTTTGAACTCTGCCAGTAATTCTTAATCCATGACCCATCCAGTCCAGCTTATCTACAGTTGTCTACAGTCATATTTTCCTGCTTCCAATTCAGACAACTAAACCCCTACTGAGTACTTCTCTGCCAAGCCTCCTTTACAAAGCCAGATGTTGCTGCTGGGACCACCTTTATGTGGTGCCTGTAGGATTACTGCACACACAGTACAGCTGTGTGCCTACAGCCCAATCTTTCTGAGTTGTACAGTGAGATAAAGTTGTCAGTGTTCACTTAGGAAATGTTACAGGATACACATAATCCTTGTGAGTACAAAGAATGTCTGAGGCCACAACTCAAGTGTGTCACTTGAATATAGTGACCTTCTGAGGACATGGCAGGGTGGCTTCAGGTGCTACCAGTTGTCCCTTTCATCATAACTGGCTCCCTCTCCTATGTTAAAGGAAGGGCTGGAACAGGTACGTGTAATGGCCATGAGGTGGGATTGTGCAGGGAGAAAGACTTCACAGATTCCATGCCCAAAAGGACATAATTTTTGCTCTGGAAACACTCTGAGTACATCACAGAGATGTTCTGAAAGAGACTTGCAGGCTGTTGAGACAAAATTGGTGGACTGAGGGCTGGTAATGGAAGAAATAGCTGGAATAGTATGAAACCCTAAAGTACAGTAACAGGATGTATTTTCCAATGTAAAACTTTTATGATTGCTGCTTTTTGGAGCAGGATGAAATCCCGGCTGAATTGCAATTGGCAGTTTGTTATAGCAGCTCGTCTTGAATTTCTCGTGAACAGAGACAGTTGTTTTGGTTGGGGGTAAACAGTCCCCCAAAGGGAAGTATGGCACTAACTAAATCAGAAAGAACTGCCTGTTGTACTTCTTCAACTGGAATTTTATTCTAATATCATCCAGTCCTTCTGACGTCCATCTTTTTTCTCCAGATAATTTTAAAGGAGCACATGTACTCAAAGCTAATAAAAAAAATGTTTTATTGAAGCAGTTTTTGTAAAGAAAAAAAAATCCTGTCTGGTATTTCTTCTCCTGTCCCATTTTATCTTCTACTTTGAAGAAATTTTATTTCAAAGTGAGGAGAATTATTTTGGAAAGCATTTAAATGTCTTGTTGAACAGCTGCAGAATGCAGTGCCTTGGGTTTTGCTCCTATTTTAAAAGTCTTTGCATAAATTAACAGAATGGAAACATTTATAATTTATTGACATGTTTTGACTGCGGACTCGTGTTACAGAAATTTTGATTAATTGAAAAAATTGCAATAATTTGCTTTTTTCTCCCAGCTTGGAATTGAACCACTTCATTTTCCAGTCACCACTACTTTAGAAATAAGAAATATGGAAATGGGTAGGCATAACAGCTACTGAAATTCTCTAGGATGCATCTTTAAATTTATATCCTTTTCTTTAGTTTCCATCAGTTGTGATTACGTTTGGTTTTGCTATGCTTTGGTACAAAGGATGTCCTTGGTCATGGTAGCTCACTATTCTACAGTACTACCAGCAGGAAAATGTTGATTATCACAAAATTAGACCAGAACCCCCAGCATGAGATGATAATAATCTCTGATTTTTGTCTGTCTGCTGCTCTGTGCACTCACACCAGCCTGACCCTGGGAGGTAAAATTATAATAATTTTGCCAGTGTTCTGAATTCAGACCGAGTTGGTTGCAGTCCAAATGGTAGATTTACTACCAGGAGCTTTCTGGGGGCTCTTCACTCTCTTGTGCTTGGCATTGCACAAACACACAGTGAGAGTTTGTGTCTGACCTAAAAAACTACCTCAAAGCTGTGCAGTCAAACACATGAAGCAGAAGCTGGAGCTGAGACTAATTAATCTAGTGTGCTGACTCCAAACATCAATTAGCTGGGAATAAATTTTAATCCCTGCTTGAGCCAGGCAGGATTTCATTTGGTATCAAGAGGTGACAGGCTGTATCATTCATTTGCCACACTTTGTGTTCTGGGAAGAGGCTTATTGTATTAAGTCCTTACCTTTTTTGGATTTTGCACTGACCCAATCACCTTGTTTCTGGGAATGCAAGTGAAGCTGACCAGTTCAAAGGGTGCTTAATGTTATTTCTTCATTCTTTTCACCTTTGTCAGTAGCACCAGTAATCACCCCAGTTTGTGTCCTGGTTTGAGGTGGTGCACCACTGAAGGACGTGACGTGCTGCAGCCTCAGAAGCACAATCCTAGCGAAGCCAGGAGGCTGCCACAACACGTGGCTGGATGTTTTCAGTCAAAGTAAAAAATGTAAAACATAGACTAACACAAATCTTGAAGTCATATATGAATTTGATACATACGAAGAAAGTTATTCTAGAAGCATCTGAATTGGCCTCTCAGTCTATGCAAGAGCCCATCCTGGCCTGTGAGTCCTGATATCAGTGCTGTCCAAATCAATTTTGGAATTCCTCTTTCTGCAGAACTGGGGAATAATAGTTACTGTGCAATTGGATGTAATGTCTTGGGTTGTGAAGGGCAGAGAAATATTAACCACAGTTGGCAGAACAGCTGGGACTTGAACAATTAGCCTCTAGACACATAGATAAAGCTCTCTTCCTCAAAGCCCTAAGACATTTTGAAGGGGATTAGTTCCTCATTCTCATTTTGCTTTGCAAAAATTGTGTGAAAGTTGCAAGATTATATATAGCGACAAAACAGCCTATAGCAGTGACCAGAATTATGTTACCTGTGATTAATAAAAAATGACAACACTGTCTGTATGTGGCCTATTTCAGCAGGAAGAATCCAAAAGTTGCAAGCACAGAGCCTGCTCTCCATCCTGCTGCTCTCTGTGGTGAAGGAGTCATCACTTTAGCTAATGCAAGAACAGGCCTTTTACAGAACTACAGTGCAAGCTACACTTGTGGCACGATTAATCTTCCACTGTACTGCGATGCCTTAAGGATCCTAGAAATGAAACAACACATTTTTTAGATAATTTTAGTGTAGGAGATAATATAAAAGCTGGTCTTTATTGGAGGCCTCCAGGAGCAGATATGGAAAAATGTCCATAAAAGCTCACCCCAACATGGGGTGAATACAGTTTTATAAGTTTAGTAAATTAGCATATTTGACAAAAATCTCCAATTAGAAGCACAGGCAATGAGGTAATTTCCTCTTCTGATTCAAACTTTTTCTGGAGCCCCTCCTTGGTAGTAGGTGTACTTTTTTTAAAATGAAAATTTGACTAAAAGTGCTGGTTTTTGGTAGCCAGGGAGAACCAAGATAGGATTGGGGCCCCTGGAATGTGTTTGGTCTTTCTGCCTGGGGAAAGGGAATGGAAAGCTACAGGAAAAACTACTGAGACTAGCTACTAATACAGTAATAGGCTACAAATATATGTGTAAAGAATACAGAGAATGTGTAAAAGAAAAAGGCAAAAATCAGTCCAGCATCACTGTGGCCAATCCATGGCTGAAGCACTGTAAGATCCAGCAGTTCCACTTCATTGCATTGCTCCAAAATAATGGACAGTAGTTGGTTTAAGACTTTGGGACAGATGTTTTCTCTTCCTTCAGTTCCTGTCTGACCTATACGGCCAGAGGATCCAGCTGCAAAAGCAATTTGTGAGGCAAGAGCCCAAGCTTTGCGGCTTGGAAGAGCTTTCCCATCAGCACCTGCATGCTGAAAGAGTCTTAGGGAGGTGAACTAGGGTAAAAGTAAAGCCCTTGTGAGTGGCTCTGCAGCATTTCTAAGGTCATTGGTCTGCAGGTGTCATATGGGATGATCTTCTGGGAGCTGTAGTAGTTGATAATTTGCCCTCAGTTATTCTAGCTTTAATTTCTAGCCTCCAAAATGGCCCAGACTCTGTAGTGCCAAAGATAAAAGCAAATATTAGCTATAAAAATTCCTGTATCTTTTGGGGGCTTTTTTTTGGTGTCCTTTTCAGCAAATACAACAATTTCAACATGTCCCTTGGTTGGTTTCTTTAGAAATCAGGCACCTTCAGTGACTCGATGCCCCTTTCTCATAGCACTGAGGAAGTGATTCATTGCTGACTGGGAGAGACACTGTGCAAGCAGTATCTGTTATGACTTGATTCTGCTGTGCTGTTTTACTTGCCTTTTCTCTGAATAAGAAAAATTCCTGTGAAGTGGGGGTGGTGTCAGTTTTGTGATCAGATGCAGCCTGCAGCAAGATAAACATGGAAATGGTAAGGAAGACCTTATATTTACTCTCTGAAGCTTTTTGTTCAAGATAAAGGTCACTTTAGAGAAACATGTCAAGAATTCTAGTGAGGCTGGCTGACATCTAACATAACCAGAGAACCAGGAGGTTAAAAAAGGATTTAAAACAGCAAAGGAAAAAAAGGAAATATTCTAAAAATATTTTTTTAGAAATCTACACGTTTGCTTTTTGAATGTAAGGCCATTCAATCTGGGTCACGTCTTCTGAACTGCAGAAGCTTCAGGTGCAAAATGATCTTTCCTATTACTGCGTAGAGATGCAGCACAATGAACCCACCATTTCCCCCTCTCTTTTGTTTGCCAGCCGTGGTAAACTTGGTAAAGTGAGATGGCACTTAGCAGACATTTATAGGCTGGATTTCAAAAACAAACATATAGCTTTAAAAGAATGAGCCTCAACAGACACAAGTGATAATATCAGTTTCTGAATCACTTCCTAAAACCTCTGTTTTCTTTGAGGTGTCTCATTCCTGCTGAGATTGGAAGAACTGGAATGTAAGTTATTAAAGAGGTCACAGTAATCAGGAAGTGTAAATTTAAAAAGAGCCCTTCAAACGTTGATGGGAGTGAGTAAAATGTGCTTCCTCCCCCGTCCTTTGTCTGATGTATAAGGCCATTGATTTTCTTCTTTGATGGTCAAGGTTTTGGAGTTTGTGCCCTAACAGGTGCACTAGGCATAAAGGCAGAAGAAGCTCTGATTTTGAAGCTATTGGTTTCTTATCTAGTAGATGTATCAAAAATCCTCTGGTTCTGGAGAGCTAAATGCGTGAGGATTTGAGATGCAGCACCATTTTCGAGATATAGCACCATTTTAATCTGATGGACAAAGATTCTGGTGAAATGTTGGCCTTGGTCATCAGCCTAAATCAAATTAGTAGTTTAAGGGTCTCTTTCCTGTTCTAATAATATCACAAAGTGCATGGCCATGACTCTTGGTAGTGGCTGCTCTTTCTCACTGAGCAAAGGTGCACATTAATGTGACAAAGCGGGATGCCCTTTTGAGGGGCTCTGACCTGTCTGGGAGCATTGGCTGAATTGTAACTCACGTTTACTTCTCTTTTAAATGCAGAAGTAAGCATCATCTGCCTCTCCAGCTGGTGTAAAGGCCTTCCATGAGCAAAGTGGATGAAGAACATGTAAGAATTTGACTTGGCACTCTTGGGGGACACCCCTGACATATGACACTGGATAATGCAGTTCAGAGAGGGTATTTCCAAGCAGGTTGAGATACAGCTCAGATCACCTTTCATTTCCCACCTTGTAGCAGTCCATACATTTATAACCTGATGACTGTATGATCAGATAATGAGTTAAAATCAAATGTGCTTGTAGGTCCTGCTGGAAAAACACAGACTTATGTCAGCCACTCGTTTCCTGATGCAATGGGTACTCTGCACCCTGGCTGCTGGGATGTGCCCTCCTTCCCCTAACAGCAAACTAAAATATTTCAGGTTTTAGTAATTTCTGATGGGAAAGCCAAAGCCACTGAGCTTTCCCAGCTAGCTGCCAGGCACCAAGTTGGCCTCCCCTGCCACCACAGTGCCAGAAGTCCACCATGGGTGTATTGCTGCATAAGGTCTTCCACCCATGTCCCTTACTTCACAGCTTGTCCTTTCCAGCCAATCCTGCCAATAGTGTGAGGGTGACGCTGCCTAGCTCCAAAATGAGATGACTGGGGTGAAAAGGCAATAATTTAGGGTCACTTACTGAAATTAAGCTATAAAATGATTATATTTGCCTGCTAGATCCTACATCATGGGCACAACTGGTTTTAAGAATTTCCTTACTGTATAGGAGATGACTTCTCCATGGTTTAGGACAGGTAACATAGCTTCGCTGCCACTTCTAGGACTCCAGGAGTGTGACTAAGTGCAGCATGGCACAGCTAAGACTTTTAGGGCATACCTGTCCTTATTTCTAGTGATGCTCTTGGTCCTAGCAGCTTGATGCTAGGACAGACTGAAAACTGCTCTAAAAGATGACTCACGGAACATGAGTCGTGACACGGCTGGCCTAAGAAGAAAGAATAAAACAGTAGGAAGCTGCATGCAGGCATTGAAAATTGGGGCCATAGTGCCTGAATGTGTCAGCAGGCAATAGTACCAGTGTGCATTTTCATGTTTTTTTCCATTTCAGATTGATAATATTGCATTAAGTCATTCACCAAAGTTAATAAAAGATACTGGTAGCAGGCTTTGAGACTGAATTCCTTTATTCAGGGAAGATATTCCAGAGAGGAATGAAAACATTCACTTCCCCTAGACACTGCTTTCGAAGTGCCTTTATGCTCAGTCACTGTCTCTGAGCGTTAAAGGGCAGTTCAGTCACAATGTTTATGGAATCCTTGCCCTTTCAACTTAAACTGCCTACAGGGAAGGCAACTAATTCTGGCTCCTTGGAATGTAAACAGTAAGGACTGTTTTTTGAGCACCGTTTTTTCCCCCTCCAGAATTCTAACTGTGGTTTATAATAAGGTTTTTCATTTTATTTAAAACCTTCTCTACTACACTAATTTCCATGTTTTGCTGACATATCGATTGTCGTGATCAAATACTCTGCTCTTTCACAAAAGTGTTTTTATTAGTAGTAGCTCTTAAGTGGGTCACAGGACTGTCTTCCTAGCATAGAGGCAAGAAATGAGGAGCTTTTCCTTACTTCCAACTTTGCACTCATCATCCTCAGGCACAGAATGATGGAGAGTGGAAGTCCATTCCTCCAACCTGCTCACTCACTCTCCTCTTCTCAGCTGGTACGTGAGTCAATAGCATTTACTTCCTCTGTGAAGCATAAAAATCCCTGGTTTTTTATAGCTCACATGCAACAATATTTCTCCTCCTGCAACTGGCCATGTAACGAGAACATAATCACATCCTTAGCAGTTAATTTTAGGAAGAAGAATAAATAATGGGCTGTCAAGATTATCTGCATATTTAGCATCTTTGTATACTCCAGTTTTGTTCTCAAATCTTCCTTATTTGACAATGGTAGATAAATACTTCTTTCTCCCCTGTTAAGTAACAAGGCTTTCATTTGAACAGCTTATTGCTCTTAAGAAAGTGACTGTAGGGAAAAATCACTCAGAATTCAGGGAGGGCCAGCCTGTTTCTGGCTAGATTTTACTTTCTGTGGTGGGCTTGTATGTTTTACGCAGTTAATCTGGGCCCAAGCAGCCATTAAGAGAAGGGACCGTCTCTTATTTGTATTATTTACTGAAATAGCCTTGTGCAGAACACATCGTAAGGGGACATGTGTGCCAAGTAGCAGGTTCCTATTCCATAAATTGCAAGATTTTAGGGAATGTGAAGAAATAAATACAAGCACAGAATGCTGAAGGCTTTTATTAGCTGAACTCTTTTGAGAGACCTTAGGTAAATGGAGACTGTTTTGTTCACTGTAATCTCTGGGGAGAAGAGAGATCCAGGTCACCATTGCTCAACTCTTTTTATTGACAGAGCAAAGAGGGTATTAGAGAATATCATTAGGTTTTAATAGGTTTCTCTATTTGCTCAGCACCTGGTTAGCATTAGTGCAAATGGATGTACTTCTTGTTTTCTGGAAGTTGTACAGGCCGTGGCATTTTGTCTGCTTCCTCTTTGGTGTTGCTTTCCTTTCACTTTCAGAGCCATAGCCCAGGATAGATTTGACTCAATGCTGAGCCCTGAGCCAGCCTAACCAAAAGGAAACCTTCCCATAGTGCATATGAGGCAGAAGTCACCTTTCCATTGAGGGATATCAATCACTTCAGGAAAACCAGCAAACCAAAGAGAACACTGAGGCAGCACTTGTGGGAAAATGGTGACCAACATCTGACACCGCATGTCCCATAGACCAGCCAGGGGTACTTGTGCTGCTGCTGGCCTAAGCATGCATGGGAGCACCTACACCAAATCTTTCTTATTCTCTTGTGGGCATCTCCTCCAGGGCTTAAAGAAATGGTCCCTCATCCCACCCCAAAAACCACACAGGATACCTGAAACCTCAGACTGTCCCATTTCATTGCTATCTGCTGCTCATAGACTTTCCTTTGTGTTTATTCCTCTGATGACCAGACAGGGATCCCAACCAACTGCTCTCGCTGAAGTGCCTCCAGCATTCCTGCAAGATTTGCTTTGATGACCAGGCTTACCACCTACTGGAAAAGGGATGTAAGGCAGTCTGTTCCCCACCTAGAGCTGTCCTTAAACATCCCATGCTCAGCCTGTTAATCCAGATAAACCTTTTGTCCTTTTGTTTTTAGTTTTTTTCATTTTAATTTGCATTGTAGTATTACACAGATTAAAAAAAAAAGAAACAAACAGAAAAAAAATCAGAAAAGAAAAAGGCTTTCTCTTGCTGCTTTGTGGCAATTTAATCTCCTCTTACATACTCTAACACCAGTAGCTCCTGATCAAGGAGTTGAAACCTTGTGTTTTGTTTTCAGTATTCTCTGCGCAAAGGAGTAAGTCTGACTGACATTGAAATAAAGAGGAGTCTGCTTTCCAAGATTAATATATTTTATCATCCTCTGCCTTTCTCAGTAAGTTCTAAGCTTTTGGCTGTTATTTTAATGGTTGCTCTGAATAATTAGTTTGTTGTTTACAGGCAGAGATATAACTGTCAGACTGCTTAAGGGGTTCTGGTCCTATATCCATTTTTCACCTGTATTACTGTTGTCTCCTTTTTCTTTTCTAAGATCTCTAATTGCCACTCCCAGCTTGTGCTGTCATTAGTTCCCTGTGCCTTTTACCTGGTGCTGCTGCGAACTCACCACAGCAGTGATTTAGGAGCTCTTCTACGCACCTAAAGTTTTTGGATTAAATTGAATACGTCCCCCTCTGCAAGGCTTGAGAACTGGCATGCTCTCTGATGCATGGGAAGCAGGTTTTGACAAGCATCCAAAATACAAGTGCCCCAGAAACTGCTGGAAGAGACAACAGTTAGACTCTCAAATACTAGGAAAATAATATTTTTGGTTCCAGACCTGATAAGAAGAGTGCTTAGTGAGTTTTGACCTCTGACTTGTCAGGTTTTGTCCTTCAGTTACAACCTCAACAGAAGGTCATTTTTCCAGAACAAACTCGTGTTTGGGAAAAAAGAGAGATTGCAATACAAAGAAAGAAGAAAGGATTAAAAGGTAAATAACTAAATGGAGAAAATCGTCGTCTTTTCCCTTTGAACCTTCCACCAAATCCTTTGATCTGTTTTTGGAGCTGTGCTCTCTCTGCTGAGGAAGATGAAGCAATGTCCCTTTCAAATCTTTGCAGAGGCCTCTGTTGTTTGGTTTGTTTATACCAGGCAGTCTAATTCATTATCTCTTTTTGCTCTATCAATATACCAGACCTGGGGAAAAGAGGAGAGGGGAAAGACCAGCAGTCATTAATGCTAATACAGCTTGATTAGTGTGGGAAACCAAAACTTAAACCATAATTTTGAGAGCTGATCCAGCTACTACTATGCAATCCTTTTCCTGCTCTAGAGCACGATGCAAAAAAATATCATCAATTGTTTAGATTTCAGCTCAGGACTGTGTTTTCATTCTTATTTTTGTGGTAGCTGTTAAACAATTTTATGAGATTTTTGAAGGACCAAATTTTGCACACAAGTAGTCCCACTGAGCTGGATTTCAGCTCAGTAATACAGGGGTAAATGCAGATTAGCTCCTTCAAAGGCAGTGGAATAAGTCCAGATTTACTGTGGTGTTTTATTATGGCTATTTCTATGGAAAAAAATAAAAGACAAAAAGACAAAGACAAGCAGGCACTTAAACTCTCCTGAGACAGTCTGGAAGAAATTGTATTCAGGTTATCAGACATGATGGTTTGGGAGAGAGAAAAAACTGACTGTGAAGGTTTTGAACCAACAGTCCTTAGTGAAGTAAAATTTCCAGAGATGCCAACAGGGAGTTTGGTGAGGAGTGAAGGATCTCAGTACTGCACACAGGTCTGTTAGAACACTAACTGAGTAATTGCACAGGGAAACAGGGTGATTGCTGTGAGCAAATTCACAGACTGTTTAGGAGAAACAGTACATTTAATAGGTAGGAGAGCCTGACTTTAAAGCACTGGTTTTCACTTTGCATTTCAAGTTAGCTTATAAGCCGGTCTAACATTTAGATCACAACACACCAGCCTGAGAAACTACTGCCTGGGAAGACAGCCAAGAGCTAAGAAAATTAGCGAAGGGAGAAAACGCATTCTGTAAATGTTGAGCTTCAGAGAAGGTATGCTCCAGCCTGATATTTTTACAATTTTCTTGGGACTGATATTCATATCCTTAAAGCAGTATGCTTTTATGTGAACAACAGTTACTTTTTGATGAGAAATGAAACGTTTTGCACCTCTGGTTCCTTTTGGTTTACTTCCTCGTGTGCTCACTTCTCCTCTCCCCATCCCAGGAACTGTTTTACAGCAGTCTAAGAGTAGTGAATTCAAGTTAAGAGTGACAAGTCCTTCCTTCTATTTTGTCACACACTGCAACTTTAAAAAGGACTTGTACAATGGGTGGTCTGCAGTACTGTTTATCACTAAGCTATTCTCTAACTGGGGAGAAAAATGTACAATTAGCTTAGAAATAAACAGAATTGTAGTCCACTAAATACTGTAAAATTTAAAAATTCAAGATGGTTTCAGCTCTGCACTTTATTAGCTTGCCAAGATGAATAGTTATATGTATTTTTAAAATAACAACACATGCTATTACAAGAGTAGAGCTTGGACAGAAAATATTCCCTTAGACTATATTGCACAAAAATGGCTCAGAAGGGTGTCGTGTCCTCTGAAGATGCAATGCTGTATTTCGCAGAGCTTCTGTACATGCCTACAGAATAATTCCACTTTGGTTAACAAACATATTTTTAGGATGGAGTTATAGGATAAGGCATAGAGGTGCTAGGTAAGAATGTTTGCATTGTTTAGTGTCCTATAATAAAACAGGGAAATAAACTGGAATAACCTGGCTGATCTAATTTGAATTTACTGCCCAGAGATGCTCATAGATCTTCCCTGTAAAGTAAATCAAATAATGCTATGTATCAAGAACTAATAAGGAAGAATAAAAGGAGCCTAGGTCACACATAGAACTTTGTGAAGAGTTCAAATTCCAAGTTGCTTCTTAAGGGGAAACATCTGACATATTATCTCAGTTGAATTAATTGAAACTCTCTGCAAAGCAGTGTAGCATTAAATTTGTTTTTACTTTCTGAAATTGTGGGGTTTATGCATTACGTTTGAGCACATCCCAAAAGTTTGGCCAACAAAGTAATCCTAGAGTATTAAGAAATTGAGATTTTTTTCAGCTAAAGGAAGGTGTATGCAAAAAGCCTGTAACTGCAGAATGCAAAAGGAAAGAGAACTCTTGCAAACTTACCCCAACCAACAAATTACTCTACCACTGGCACTAAAAGATTGTGCTGGCATGACCAGTGATGAGTAAAGCTTTTTGAATTGAAAATAATAAAACTTATTCCCATTCCCATATGGGTCGCAAGAAGTTGAACACAGTAGATGCTTAAACACAGCAGAATGTTGTCTATTCTTAAATGATAAATTGCTTGGTGGTAAAGAAGCCTCACACAAAGTGATTTTATACTCCTATTTTCTATAAAATATGTGATTGGTTTTATGATCATTTTACTTTATTTTATTGCTTTTATATTGTTCTTGTAATAAATTTTCAGCATTATTTTTACCAGTAGAGTAATGAAAAATAAGAGTAAAGTTATATGGTTGTTGAAATGATTTATATTTGAATATATAGATATATATAATATATTTTCCCACTCAAAATCCTTATTAATTTATTACCTTAGATAGAAGACAGCTAAAACTATAAATAGAAACCATACTTGAATGGCTTTATCACTTTTTAAAAGCCCTGAACACAAAAATTAACATTCAAAGACATTTACAGAAACACACTCTTTCTACAATGAAAACAAAAAAAAAATCAATACAATGAAAATAAAATATAGGTATTATAAAGCAATATCTATCATAATTACTATAATATTTATGCTTTTATATAATTACCAAAACCAATGACATAACAGAATGAATCTAGAAGACTAGGCAGCAGTAGTTTTTCTGACTGGCCATCCTTCTTACTGCCCACAGGATGCAGGACTGGTTTCAGGTATAAACCAGAAATTATTCTGCTTATATTTGATGCCGGTGAGGTTTTCCTGGTGTGCAGCACAGCCCCATCCTGTGTTCCCTGCCTCAGGTACAGATGTTGTGCTGTAGGTAAGCTACAGGACCTCTATGCCTACTGCAAGCTGCCTGTGGTGAGACCCTTCTCCAGAGAAGTTGGTCCATTTGTCAGGGTCTGTTCTTTGAGGAGCCCAAAGGCAATGGAGCAGGCCAGAGCCTGCATTGGATTTTTAGACACTTGAATAAGAAAAAGATATATAAAATTCATGCTATGATGCACAGCAGGGACCCCAAACAATTGGCCAGATGTTTTGGCAGCTGTGATAGATTACAATTAAAACCTGGTTCTTTTCCATGTGCACAATTTCAAGAGTCAGAGGCAAGGACTGAGCTTTCCCCATACATTGTGCACAGTTTGGGAGGACCTTCCCAGGGCTTCTCTGCTGCCTGCAGTGGGTTTGGACCCCCTGCTCTCACCACACGCTTGTGAGGAACTGCCTGATTTTGCAAACGCTGTTAGAAATAAAGCCCCGCACCAACCTCCCACCCAAGATTTTCTTCTGATCAGTTCTTGTATACACCAAACCAGTGGGAATAAAAATCAAGGCTGGGATATGTAGGCTGTCTTGGTATATCCAGTGCTGTCATTTTAATGAACACAGCTGTGGAAAAGAAGCCTCTGTACTCAGTTTCTCCTCCTTCCCTTGCAATCTCCATGGCCAGAGGCATTTGAGCTACCCTTACTGAAAACACTTTCAGGTTGTAGAATAATAACTGCAAGAAGGAAGCATTACTGTGAAAGGGACATTCCATTACATTGTACAAAGGATTTGTTACAGAATTTCAAAACTTCTTGCTGAGCAGAATCCTGGTTTACTGTGTAGGAATGACAGCAAGAGTAGCTTGTTGCACACCACTGTCAGGGAGGGAGCTTTGATTTTCACTGCTTTTGGCCAGTGTGCCATGCTTATTTAATGTTATCAGTCACATTTGACATGACAATCTTCTGCAGATAAATCTCTCTTTCCTACAGAGGAAGGCATTTGATACCTTCAGACATTCAGGTTTTTTGTCCTTCACAGAAGACATTTAAGAATTCAAAGCTTCAAGTAATAGCCTGAGACTCTATGGTAAGAGTCTGGTAGATATTATGATGTGTGCTCCTTGCCTGCAACCACTTTTTTTTTAACATTAAAACCAAAACAGGATTACAATTGTATGGTTTTGCAATTTAATATTTTCAATGTGCCGTGCATTTTCCTGGCTCTGTAATATTCAGAGCCCAGAAAATTAGCTGTTTCATGCTCAGGTAATCACTTTTGCAGTAGAGGTGGGTCTAACACAATTACACACTCCTTTTTTTTTTTTCTTTTTTTTGCACACTGGTCAAATTTCATTGCATTTACTCTTTGTTTCTGATTATTATTGTCCGAATGGGCAGAACAGCCCTTGTGGCTCCTGACTTGCTAGAAAACAGCATTCAGTGCTGCTGTGCTGTGCTGCCTTGGGGAACCTGTGCTGTCTTACAGCAACTGAGCTCCAGTGAGAGGAAAGCCACTCACCATGGAGAAGTGTAGAACCCCTCCTACAAAGAGGTCATCAGCATTTGCTGTCCTATGCACCCGAAAACTCGAGCCTGAAAGTAAGCTTTTTTCTTTTCTTTTAAACTGAGCCTGGTAGAAGAAAAGCACCTGCTTGTTTCCAAGCATGCCAGCTGTGCAGGTATCTGGCACTAACACACATGTCAGAACTTGTTAAAACATTTGCCTGCTTAATACATAAAGAAAATCCCCTAAGGAAAACATCTTAGTTTTTACCTGTGATTTGAATTACCATTGAGCTCAGTTCTATTGTCTTTTCCTTCTTTGCTGAGGAGAAACTCATGTTTAATTCTCACTCAATTTGATGGGGTTTTGATCTGTTTAATTAATCTGAATAAAAAATAAAGGATTCATAAAATCTGTAACCAATTTTGGAAACAATTCCTTGTAGACATCAGAATATACCAAGTATGATATTTTATTTCAGCTTTTAGATACCAATGGGTTTACTTTGTGAAAGTAAGGGTTGGAGCATCTGAAGTAAAATGGTGCAAAGAAGCAGTGCTGTTCTTCACAGCCTTGGTACAATTATTGCGTTAGCAAACTTTCTAATTAACCTACAATCCGCAGCTTGACGATGCAGTGATCACTCAAAGATGTTGCAGCTGTCCCAGAGGAATCTAAAGTGTCTAAAGTGCTGGATGTATTTATCACTGAGTCTGCTTTCCACTGTGCCAGGTACCATTCTAAGCTCGTTCTCCATCTGCTTTAATGGCTGCTTTAACTAAAATGCATGCCCAGGCTGAGTGGTCTCTAGAAAATCTGACAAGAAGTGAAGCCAGCCTCCACAACATGGGGTGCTAATGCACACATTGCAGCTGCTTTTGTCTAGAAGTAGCTCAGGCAGAAATCAATATATAAGTCAGGCAGAAGGTAAGTCAATGGTGTCAGACAATGAATTGGTCACCTGCCTGTACCCCAACCCAAAATCACTCACACACTTGGCTGCCAATCTTGCATCTGTTTTGAAAAGATTTTGATGCGCCATTAAGCAATCCTCATGTGTGACCTACCAGCATAAATCAGCTTTTGTTCAAAGAAAACAGGCTGCTGGGCTTCTCTTCAGTCTTTCTGTACTCCAGAAGCTGCAGCAAACATTGGTAAACCTCCATATTTCGGCCTTAAATTCTAGGTTGTTCTGAAAGGAAGCGCGGACTGAACGATGTACAGTACAAGGAAATGGGATGCTCCAGTTCGAGCGAAACAGATGAAACACGTCTAGACCAGGTAGTCTTTGACACTGAATAACAGACAGACAGTAACATATGACCCAAATAAAGAAATAAGCCGTTTTTTCCCCAAAATCTTTACTGGTATAACAGTACATCAGACTTAGGATGTTTCGTTCTTGTTACCTTTTGTTTCATTCTTACCTTCTCGTTAAAACCTGCTGTTTCTCTAAGCAGTCCTTGAATTATCTGGTCTGCCCAGGAAAATTCCCCCTATATTTAAAATCTAACATTGCAGACGTTTCAGGTCACAAAGGTAAGAACAATCGTACCTAGAAATATATTCTGTATTAAGTTATTTAGTAGAGATATCAGTTTCTTAAGAAGAAATTTAAGTAGTATTTGTCTCAGACCGCTAAGTTATGTATTCAGTAACACAAATAATTTTGAAACAAAATTCTATTGCTGATGCCCATGTGTTTCTATATGTCTACCCTTATGCAGTGTTTCTGGATTAAGAACCTAAAAAGTACAGAAAATTGTGTGCTCCATTATCCATGATGCCATTCAATGGAAATAATCAGAACTGTATTGGAGATTAACTTGGAACTTCTTTGGCTATCAGATGTTCCTGCAGCAAAAGGTAACCTATGTGGATATTTTAAAACTATTGAAGTTACTACAGAGCATCTGGTAAAGATTCCTTTTCTACTACTACTACTACTATCATTATTATTATTAGTAGTAGTAGCAGTATATTTTTACAAGTATTGCAAATGCTGTTATTTCCTAACTAACACACACAAGACTCATATCCACTGTGAATCTGCACTGGGAGAATTTTAAACCTTAAAGACAGAGCTTATAGAAGATAATTTAGTTGAGAGTTTCTATGACCCTAAAGATATGAGCTTTGAAGACTTAAAGCTAAAAGAGCAATGTGATGATGAATCCTTAATTGCCACCCAAAGGACCAGCAAATTCAAAACACTTTTTGCCTTCTTGAAATTTCGCATCTTTTTGTCAATGAAGCTACCAGAAGAGACTAAACAAGTGTCTTGGGATGCACTGAGAAGTTTAAAGTCCATCAGGTTTCTCAAGAGAAAATTACTTGCTTGCTTCACTGGAGAGTTTACAAGCATGTAAGAGGTAAACCTCTTTGAACTGAATGTCAAAGTTCATGAGACACAACAGAGAACAGAGAATTTTGTTAAGGAGCAAAAAGCTAATACTCCCTTTTCTGTTTTGAATTTGATGACAATGTAGAAATGGCTTTAAACTAAAAGTTGTGGACACACATGGACATCATAGCGGCATGGACAAGGTACTGAGACCATGGGAGTTCAGTGTCTGCTCCATTAATTCTTGCTTAGGACTTTGTTACTTACTATTAAACATGTGGAGGGAAGAGATGAGGTAGAACGCAAAGTGAGACAGCGACGTCTTCTCTAAGCACTGAAACTTGTGTGGGAAACGTGGTGGGACATTCTGAGACAAACCTCAGCTTTATCAAGACTGCGAGAAATTATGCACATTGAGAAATTCCTGTTGCTCTAAATTAAGGACATAACTAAAGTATAACAATTTTAATAGTTCTACCCTTTGTGCCAGGTGCTTAAATTTCATTTCCCAAAACACTGGATGCAGCAAGGGATTTATGGCTTAATAGTGCCAGAGACCAACAAAGAGGAATCAAGAATTGGTTCAGACTCATTCTTATTTTGAAGCAAAATAAAGACAGTCTAGAGCATTTTGAGGCTTGGGCTTCATTCAACTTCCTTGTCAGAAGCCCTGCAATTGTTTCTGCCATCTCTGAATGGGGAATAAACCTGATCCTATTATTTGGTATTGCTGGGTCAATATCTGATCCTCTGCTGGGAAAAACTGAAGTCCATGGACACTTTATACTGGCAGAGAATCCTAATTTTTCTCCTTCAGCTACAAGGAAAGAGATGGAAAACCCCACAGGGAAAAAAGGAAAGTGAAGTAATCCATTTGTGACCCTGGGTATGTGGCTGGGAGAAGAGCTATGGAGAAGTCACTGGTTTCAGATGCCTTGCTCAACTCTCTCTGTATGTCAGCAGCAAGTGTAGGGATACTTTGGACTAATCTGGACTACTGTGGGTTCTTTTTTCTCTTTAAAATGTGTATTTTCTTCCTGTCTATAGTGCTAGTTCCCACAAGGGCTCTAGCTGGAGGAGACTGCCTTTCACACCTTCCTGTCACAAGCAGCAAGCCCCCTGTGTCTGTCCTTGTCCCTGCCCATGCAGGCCACTCCCTGCAGCACCACAGTGCAAGTACTGGCAGAAGCAGGAGAAACGCCCCATCACAGCCCCTCTCAAGCATAAACTGCAATAACTCTTACTCTTGAAAGTCAGCATGATGTCCATAATTTATTCATCCCAAGATGTATTCATCCATCCATTATTTATTTGCATTTGTTTTACTACTATCATTACAATTTCATAAACAGAAGCATAGAGAAGGAGATGGGAAGTTAAAGACAGAGGTAACTGCTGGACAAAGACCCTGGCCTTCCTTCTCCTTGGCTGCTGACTTCCTTCAGGTTTTGTGTGAAGGGATAAGAGAGAACAAGCAAAATTTCTCCTCTCTCCATTCCCTTCTTGGTGGAAATCCTTTCTGCCACCTAAATTCCTCTCTGTACTCATTTATATTCTGTTGATGAGATGATGACCGAGTGTACCGAAGCGGTCGTCAGTGCTGCCATGTGCAAACGCCAAGAGGGAGGCAGGGGTGGATAGGGAAGGGAAATTGATGCCACAGGTCAGCATCTTCCCTGCTCAGTGCATTCTGTGGGTTCAGGTTTCTGTGAGGAGGAGGAACAAACTGGTTTAAGGTCTACTTGTAAAATGAACAGATTTAGATTTACTATTTCTGGCCATAATGAGGTGTGGGGATTACAAGTGCAGTGGGAGATTATGTTGAAAGGAGTGGGTGGAAAATCCTCTGCAGAACACAACCTTCCTGGCATCCTTTCTCCACAGGCTCAGCTACCCAGACTGGGGACAGATGATTGGGAGTGATTTGTTTCCTCTGGCCCTACGTGCTCATCATGAGTCAGCTGCAAGGCAAGGAGTGCTGGCTTAAACCACCTCCGTGGTCATTGTCTGGAGATAGAAATTCAAATACCAGGTACAGAAAGGCACAAGATTGAAGGCCACTGGGTTTCCCATTAGGGAGCTCGAGCCCTTCTGTAGCACAGGGCTTTTTGCAACATGTTATTGGCTTTATAAAAGCCATAGCAGCTTTGCTCTGACTACTGCCTTCCCAACCTCCTTCTTTCAAACAATATGCAGCACTATTGTAAATCAATGTCCAAAACCACTTCAGCAGTACTGCTTTAATCTGGAGGAATCATTTTGTAGAAAATGGATGTTTCTTTAAAAAAAAAAAAAAAAATAGAAAAAAGAAAGAAGTATGCAGAATTTCCTAAGGAATCATTTTGAGCCTTTTCAATCAGCTAGATATTCACTTTGTGCTACAAAACACAGATTTGTTTTTCAATTTAAAGGGGAAAAAATGGAAAAAAAAGATTGCTACTTCACTCCTATATAGAAGAAAAAATAAATTGCCGTGAAATTAGATGGTGGCATATAAACCTTTTATGTAAATCAGGACAAGAGGTTAAGTAGTTGTAAAAAAGCCCTTAGCATGAAAAGTGGACTGTTTCAGATTATATATGGTCCGGATTTTTAAAAGGACAATTTATCTGTAGCTTTGTGTAAAGCAACAGCAGGTTCTGAAAAACATGAATCCAACAAAATGAAATCAAGGTCTTAGAGATGAAAATTTAATCAGGAAAAAAGAAAGCACTAAATAATACATGTCAATGTCATGGATATTTGAACATTTGTTGTGCAATGTATGGTACATAGAGTTGTTTCTCAAAACAGGAGGTTGTATTCTGGGGGTTTTTTCTGAGCATAAGCACAGGTGAGAGGAACAGCTGTGAGATGGAGAGCAGAAGTTAGCATCCCCTGTTCTCTCCTCAATAACTGTAGAAAGTGTGTTTTGCTGATTGTCCTTGCTAGGCATGAACGAACACATAGGCTCTAGGTCCAGAAGATCTGGGGCATTGTCTGTGTATTTAAATGTATACTCAACCAAGAAAATGAACTTTTAGACACTATTCTCGTACTTGGGTATCCTTCCTAATATTTTTATGATTAGATTTTAAGTTGTCCTGGCTAGCTCTGGTTGCAATAATAACCTTATTTCCCCATTATTATCAAGCAAAAGTGCCAGTAATATCTCTTAAGTTGGGATAAAAGCTATGGCCAAAGATGCACCATTAGAGATCAAAACTAGTAAGTGGCAACAGTTTCCCTATTTCTGGACTTGGAGGATGCAGAGGAAATGTACACAACTGCCATTTGGTTTGGAAATACTATCCCAAAATAGTATTTATATATCTGGGTAGTATGTGCATATTGGAACTTCATGCTATTTGTAAAGCACTTGCATCACATAATTCTGCACTAGAACAGGGTAAATATGGGTCAGTTTCATGTGCATCACAGCACAGAATGTAGAGGGACTTAAAATATTTATAATATTGTGCTATATGATATCTTAATGCCATCCCTGCATTTACATTTCATTTAACTGTTATCCTGCCCTTAGGGAAATCTCTTTTGCCCAAGAATGCACACTCTCCGTAACAAATAGGATCAAAAAAAAATCTCAAAAAAGAATTGAACAGTAGTAATATTTATAGAAGGAGAAGTATCTGTGAATTCACCATTGTCAAGAATATTGACCTAGAGAAGCGTTTTTGCACCTGATTAAAACCATTATCAAACACTTGGACTGCAAATGGTAGCAAAACTTTAAAGGAAAAATGAACAGAATATTTATTGTGTAGTGTGCTCCATGGTTAAAGCTTTCTATACATTGAAAGTGTCTGATGTGTCCAGCAATATCTCAAGGCATCTGATCCCCCGGTTTAGACCTCCAGTAGAAGTTCTCTGATCATCTCCTGTATGGGAAGACTCAAACAGTTAAGGGAATCTGGACAATTTTATAAGTCTTCAGAATTCACTTTGGAAGGTGAACAGCACTTTCCAGTGATCTAGGAAAAATGAACCAGGAGAAACTCTAGGGAAATAAGTTTTTGATAGAACAGCAGTTAAAAATTATGGGACTTTTGTCCAAAACTGAAGTTGGACAGAAACTCCAAGCCACATGACTTGAAAGCAAATCAAAGGTGAGTGAATGGTCCTTTGATCAAGGCACAGAGCTGAGAGCAAGCCCAGGTCCCTGTTTTTGCTCTGCTGCAGACTCTTGCCTTTACATCTGCTGCTTGGGTTTTGTTTTCTGTACACAAGACTGAGAGCATCTGAACTGCTTGGGTGGGGGCTGGCTCTGTCTTCTGCATGGAAGTGTCTCTTTTGCATCTTTAGAAAAATTTGGAGCCATATCACCTCCAAGTATTTTACAGTATGTTGGCTCCTGAAAAACTGGGAGCTTTTGAACATTTTTTCCTGGACTTGTAATTAAAACAAGTGTAAAAAGCGTATGGTTTTCCTCTCCAACAAACATGCTACTTTTCAACCAGCCTTGCTACATAGTGTCTACCAAGATCACCATTTTAATAAAAATGCCTTCAAAGCATTAATTCCACTCTTATTAATTCAAAAAGCCTCTCAGAAATTCAGTATTCATAAAAGAAAAATCTTCTTTGGCTCACCAATATATAAAAGTAATCCTTCTAATACAGTAGCACTGTATCAACAGAAGCCAAAAGCTACAGATATAATTACTGGGCGTCACTGGCTCAGGAATCATAAAAATCTTGACTCTGAGTAAAAAAAGCCAGACTTCTATTAATAAATTATAGCAATTACTTCTTGTAGCAAACAAACCCGGTATCTTCTTATGATAAAGAAATGCATCTTTATGAAAAGATTAAATAATCTGATTATGTAAGAGCATACTTGTGGCCTAAAAATGTCCAGCTATGCTGCTATCACTAATCTTTACACTGAATTCTAATCAGGGTATGGTAACAAGAAAAGAAGAGAGCTGTCCCTCAGTACAATTTGAGAGACAGAGTTTACTGACTTCCCTCTAGGCAAAGTAAATTTCAGAAATTTTATGCCCAGCTCCACTACTGTCTGTCTGAGACAAAGACGTGTTTTTAAAAGGGCTCATCAGCTGGCTGATTTCAGTAGACTTAGCAGACTCAGTTCTTTCAGTGGGAACTGAGCTGGGCCACTGACAAGAGCTTTATGAAGTCCTTCCCTCCTCTGATGTCTTTGGGCCAAATCACTCCTTTCCATGGCAGAGTGAAAAAAGAATCTCTTATAGGAAGGAAATCTCTAGACTGCTTCTTTGCATTGTTGGTTTTTTTTCATTTGTTTTTCAAATTGTAACACGCAGGAAAAGAGTTTACATTGTTAACCTAAAAAGAAAATGACTGAGGTTGTGTTTTCACTCAAAAGCAGTGGTAGAGGCTTCCCATCACCCTGGGGATCCTTGTTCAAGTGCCTGGTTCCACAGCTGGCCTTGGAACCCTCTAAGAAAGGCTTTTCTAGCCTCCAAGGAGCACCACAGGGAAGATAAAGGGCTTTTGATCTTACTAGCTTTCCTGGTCCTCTCTGTAAGCAGCTTCCTTTCTCCAAATGTATTCCTGTACTGATTAATGAGGAGACAGCAAGAAAATTGTGGGAATAGCTTGCCTTGAGGTGGTGCATAAAGCAGTCGTTTTCCATGTCTGCACAGTATTACTCATTCATTTGAAGGGTGTGAGCAGATTCTGTGCAAGTCCTTAGACTTTGTCATGGAATTCAAAGGAATACCATTTACCTGTTTCTGACAGAAAGCTGTTTTCTTGATTATGGAGCTATCTGTCACTGAGAAATTAAAAAGGAAGGAAAGAAACCTAGGGGAAAATGAGAGTAGTCTTTTCCAGGCATTTTTTGGTGTGGGAATTTACAAATATTGGGTCTGTGCAGGCACAGGTTGTAATACAAACAAGGCACACTGGAATCAGGAGACTGTAGACATCAGAACAGAGAGTTAGGCTTGCAGCACGTGCTGGTTTAAGTGGTGGAGCAGAGAGGAGTGGAACAGGCATGGATGTGGTGGGGTTGGATTCAAATGAATGAGGTCATGTATCAGTCCTACGGGAGATAAAACATCAGGACTAAGTTCAGTACATCTTAAAGTGAGGCTGTTTTCCATTCAGATTGAATGAATCCACTAGTAGTTGTATAAAGCAATAAAAATTATAATCTGGGGAAAATCTATAAAGAGCACTCAGCCTCTGTGATAATGAAGCAAGACTTCATTTTACCCCTTGTTATACCAACTCAAGTAGCTGAGACCACTTTTCCTTCAATGGTGCTGAACTCAGTTTAATGTGATCAATACACAACTGTTATGACAGGATGTTCAAAGTGTTCTAGTCCCGTAGGCACATCTGAATAACCTACCATTACAGCAGAGGAGACTTAAAAAAGAAGTAGGTGGTAAAAGAGTAATAATTCAAACCTAGCCATTCCCCTGTATTCCGAATGGGAAAAGCTGAAACCTTCCAGATTAGCTTTGAGGAACTAGTGACTAGTGAAGATCTATAAGAGAAGTATTGGAGAAATATAGTACCCTGGTGAAGAGTGAAATCCCTCTTCTGAGGAGAAACTATGTCTCACAAGCCTCTTAGACTTGCCTAAATATTCAGTTTAAAGAGATTGAGTCGATGTAGTCCACCTGGATTTCCAGAGGATTTTGGGTTAGGTATGAAGTCTCGTAATGAAACCTTGCAACAATGGCATGAGGAGAAAGATCTTTGCATGGATAAAAAAATGTTAAATGATCATTATCAGAAGATATAAGGATCTGCAGGGAGGGTGTCAAGGGGGTGGACCAGGCTCTTCTCAGCTCAATCAATAGGACAAGAGGCAACGGGCAGCAACTGATGCACAGGAAGTTCCACCTGAACATGAGGAAGAACTTCTTCACAGTGCAGTGACCAAGCACGAGCAGATTGCCCAGAGAGGATGTGGAGTCTTCCTCGCTGGAAATATTCCAGAACTGTCTGGAAACAATCCTGTGCCATGTGCTCTGAGATGACCCTGCTTGAGCAGGGAGGTTGGACCAGGTTGGACGACCCGCTGTGGTCCTTCCCAACCTGACCCGTTCTGTTATTCTGCGATGTGAGTAGATATATTTGGCAGTGGAGAGAGACAGTGGAGAGTTCTGCAGGATCAGTGCTAGGATCTGTGCTGTGCAGTCTATCCATAAACAGTCTAGGAAAGGTGATGAGCCGTGATATGATAAACTTAGCAGATAATACTAACTGATGTGTTAGAGGAAGAAAGAAATATTGATGAAAGATCCCATGATCTTAATAATAACACAGTGGCAGCTGAAATTTAATGTAATTCAAGTGTGAAAGGAAAAAATACCCTTAAGCTTATACAAACTCTTATTTACTAGGAGTACTAGAGAATAATATTCCAAGCTTGTAGGATAGACAGTTTTATGAAAACTTCTGGTCAGTGCCCAACTGCAGTCAAAAATGTTAATCTAGAAATTAAATCTTAAACTGAGGCTGTTTTCCACTCAGACTGAATGAATCCACTAGTAGCTGTACAAAGCATTATAAATTGTGAGGAAAAGAGCAGAGAACACAACAGAAACTAATTTCCCGCCTCTGAATACTGCATACTGTTCTGGTCCTTGCATTTTAAAGGATCTAGAAGAAGTAGAAAGGTTCAGAAAATGGCAACAGACACGTCAAAGTTATTGGACAACTTCAGATGAAGGCAGGATTAAACAGACGGGAATCCTTGAGACTGAAAAGAGAAATGCCTGAGGGATGTAGAGCAGTGAGTGACATGACAGAGTGCATAATGATTGATTGTTCACAGCTTCATCCACTACAAGAACAAAAAGACATGAAATAGAGCTAATGGAATCTAAATTTGAAATCAAGGATATGGTAACAGACCTGAGGAAGTCCCTTGAATATGCTCATGGTTTACGGGCATTTGGGTGAAGATTGCATGAAGTTATGTAAGGAAAATCTGTGAAGGCATGCTCAGTGGCCAGAAACTACCTCTGTTTCAGGAATTCCCTGAGATGCCAAAGGTTGAATGGTAGGAGAGACTCAGAGGAGGACCATGTTCCTCAGGCATCTGCATTTGACCATATGTGGAAACAGAATACTATGTTATCTGGACTCTTTTTGCACTCCAGTGTGGTTTGCTTATGTTCCTCTGTAACATTATTTTGGTACTTGAAGTGGCTTCTAAAAAAGAGGGAGAATGACTTTTTTCTTGGGCAGAATGTGACAGGACAAAGGGAACCAATTTTAAACCAAAGGAGAAGAGATTTAGCTTAGGGAGAAATGTTTTACTCAGAGGGTAGTGAGTTACTGGGACAAGTTGCCCAGAGAAGTGGTGGGTGCCCCATCCTTGAAGAGTTCAAGGCCAGGTTGGATGGAGCTTTGAGCAACCTCGTCCAGTGGAAGGTGTCCCTGCTCACAGCAGGAGCTAAATGATCCTAGGCCCCTTCCAAGTAAGGCCCCTTCCAACCCAAACCATTCTAAGATTCTGTGATGGTCCATGACAGGGCAAAGCAATTTCTAGTTGCAGGCCATGCTATATTTGCAGGTTCCCTGTCCTACAGCTCAGGGAATGCTGTAGAGATCATGCTGTAATTGGTAAATCTTCCTATGTTCTTGGCAACAGGACTGAATATCCCAAGTTATTTATTTGTAGCAATACTCTGCATGCAATAAAATTGTAACTGTGAATATTTCCATCTGGATTGTTGGTTACTCTGAACATACATCACTGGCAATGTAACAGGGGAACTAAAGTGGCGTAAGTTACCCTTTTGCATCATTTTAAGGCTCTTCTATGCTGCCAGAGCAACATGAAATAGTCTTAAATTAGCGAACAGCAGGCTGTTCCAGCTTAAATCTGCCGTTGTTTGAAAAAGGTAGTCCCTGCCCGTTTGATTTCAGACAGGAAAGAAGTACGAGGGAGATGGTAGGAGAGTAAACTTGTCACTGATGTGGCCCACAAATGCATGCTGCAGAGCTGCTTTCTTGATTTTAGGTGACAAAGAAGAACAAGTTGAAACAAATGACACAGAAAAATGTTCTTTAGATTTGAGCTGTTTCAACAATAATTTGTTGTCCATCAGACCCATGAAGCTTAACTAATGCTTTGTGAACTATATCAACTAGGATATCCTTTTTCTTCAAATATCTTTTCCAGTTCATTAGCCTGTGACTAAAATGTCTCTTGGGTAAGCTACAAATTCTAGAAGCCCTAATAAACTGACTAACCTATAGTCTGTTCCCCTCTCCACACTGCTTTCCCTTCTGTAATTCAGTAGGTTTATTCCTGTCAGTATTTTTTTTCCATAAAAAGAGTTGACTACTTTTCATCAGCTCTGTACTTGACTTCACCCTTCATGATACAAGTGTTAAAATTAATGGGATACTACAAGTATCAGCTGAATTTCAAATTTAAAACCAGGTCTCTCCTTTAATGACTCCACCAGGCCACTGTCATAGACGTAAGTGGTAGAGTTGCTTTTTACAGATTTTTGACTGGTTTTAACTTTTAGAAATGTGTTGTTAAAAAATAACCATTAGTTGAGAAATAGAAAATATATCTTTTACTATGACATAGGTGTGCAGTACAATGTTTTGTGGGCTTGTGGGAAAACAAATAATCAGAACTCACCTCTAACTGCAGTAGACTGTCAACATAAAAATCAAGCCTTGCTTAGCTGCTCTTTGCTGTGGCCTGGTGTGCAACAATACGCAAAGCTTTTAGCCTGCAAATGCTAAGGGAGAAGTAATTCCAATATATAAAGCACAGGCACTTTCATTATCATTAGGAAGCATGCTGGAGTATTCATGAAAGCCCCACTTAGAGAGATAAGCAGGCATTTGCCATTTATTCCTTAGTGTAATTTAACTCAACACATCACTTTTCATGTTAAGTTTGTGGAAGGTATTTTGATCTTAATTGGGTTTTTTATTAACACATTACTAAGACTGTGTATCCATTTGCAACTACCCATCCAGCACTGGGTTTCTGAGCCATTCATCAGGGACCAAATACATGTCTGTGGTGTGGAAAGCCTTGCTAGGATTAGGTAAATGAGGAGTCTGGATTTAGGTGGAAGCGTGGTGAGAAGTCAGGCTCCGGAGGGCCACCCCCCTTCAGCAGAGAGTAGGGGGACTGTGACATCCAACTTGCAAATGTTGCTCCAGATGGAAGAGCTGAAGTGGCTGAAAAAGAGTGTCATAGGAAAGGAAGTGTTACTGTTAGGCACCATTTTTTCCACAGCACTCCTCTCCCTTCTTTCTTGAGATTTTTCGGGAAGTTTTGGCACAGAGCTGTGTCCTACTGCTGCTGCTCCTAAGTCATTGCTCCTCTGTATGGTGGCACTGCTCCCCTGTGCATCCATGAGAAAGGTCAGGCACTACTTGGCATGATGAAGGATGGCAAAATTTGCCTCCCTGTGCTATGATCTCCTCTCCAAAGAAAAGGCTGAACAAACTGAACATAAGTGTGTGGTCACCTATGTGGTTTTGCTTAGGCATGGTCAGGTCACCGCACCAGTGTGTGTTCAGCTGAAGAGCAAGTCAAAGCAACACTTCACAGCAAACTTACTGTGTTTATTTGTACGGGAACAGGAAAGTACAGCAATGCTAGAGAAAAATTGTTCCCCTATTTTTTAGTGCTAAAGAGGCAAAAATATATTCACATATGGCTATCTCTTCAAATTATGGTCAGTGAGGTAGTGGTAAAATGAACTGTTGTCTATTCTTGAAATCCAGTGTTTTGTGGCAGCTCAGGCGGAAGTGGGTAGTTTCTATTTTGACAAATCAGAGGAAGGCTCATTCTGTTGACTTGCATTTCTCCTTGACTACACAACTGCATGTAGTTATATGTCTGGGGGTTTTATACTCATAATATGTAACGACATCTCAATTTTTTAAAAAAGCACTAAAATATATACTGTTAAACTGAAAATAATCAACAAAAATGGTCTGCTTAGGACCTTTAACAAGTGTATACTTCAAGATGGTTGGCTGTATTTTCTTTTCAGTTCCTATTTCTGAAGAAATAAAATAGAATATCCTAGAATTTGCTCTACTAAAACATTTATTCCCACTAAAAAGTCACCCTATCTCTGTGATTGTTACTTGTATTATATATTACAATTCTCTGTGAAACTGTATAGTATATACAAAAATAATAACATAGGGATTTTTTAAATAGTTTATTATTCCATGGACATTTTCCATGAAATGATTTATTTTTTACACACTTCTCGCCTTGCCTCTTTTTGTTTTGTCTGCTCCCATATCCCTTCACTATTTTAATAAATGACAGTCATATCAAAAAGCCAGATAAATCAATTAAATAATTTATCTAGAGAAGAAGAAATAATGGTGCTGTAGAAACACACTTCAACAAGAGACAGCGAAGGTTTGATTAGGTTGTTGCAAAGGGAAAAGCAGCTTCTTGGAGTTGGAGCTTCATCTATTAAGTATAATGATCTCCGTATAACAGCCTTGTTTTCTTCAGTTCCTATTCTTCCTCGTCTTGGCTCCTGTGTTGAAACTGTTATTGTGGCCATAAGAGACATTTGTGCTGTTTATGCTATCACTCAAATGTGAGCCATGATTAGGGTGCTTGCAACATGACAATATTGCAGAGTTGTTTATGGCAACCACTGGCTGGGAAAGCGTATGGAAGGGAGGGACATCCTGCCCTGCATTACAGCTCACGCTGAAGCTGAACAAGCTGCTCTGTTCCTCCTTCACGGGGAACAGATCAGTTGCTTTTTCTCTTGGCTTGTACCTCTCTGAGTTTCCTTTTGGATTTTGCTTGAAAATCCAATGTAGAGAAAATAAGGACCATTGAAGTGGCTTATGTAATTATTGCACTCATCTTAAAATGCTAAATGCTGGATGCTTGAAAGTGAAGTGATAAATATGCTCAGACTGAACATTATGATAAACCCTATTGCACTGTGATGCAGGGAAACCAAGGCAGGTTTTCTTGCTATTTCAAGTTTTTGAAAGGAATTACAGGTATTTCCTATTTCCATTTTGCCATCATTTAGTATGGTCCAAAATTGGGCCTTCATCAATGGTAGCATTTCTGCTCAGTTGTGGGTATTTTGAATCCCTGCCACTACTTCTGAACATCTAAAAAAAGAATTAAAATATGCATTTCAGTCCAGCCACCAGGTGCAGGGGAAGAGAATTGTTGGTTTGGGTTTTTTTCCTAAGTACACAATCCTAATTAAAAAAAGTAAAATTAAAATTTTCTTTCTTTAGAAGCTAATCTTGCTTTAACACTGCATGTCAGAGATTTCAGGCTGCTACTTTGTCAGGGGATGGTTTGGTTTTCTTTTGTCCTTGGTAGTTTTTGCTTGATCAGTAAAAAAAGAACTTCAGCAATGTTCCTGTTTTATTGAAATAGACACATAGAGATTGGGTTGTCTGTATGTAGTGCACCACAGAATGCAATAAATATTTTTCATACGCATACTACCTGATCTCACAGACTAGAAAAGGGCTTAAACAAAATGTCAGCTGAAAAATATGCTGGATTCTGTGTAGCCAATGAGCAACTACACGTTTAATTTTAAAGAAGCATTTTGACATATTCCCTGACACTTTAACCTTTTTATTATGGCTCTGTCACCTTTTTTAAAAGCACTGTAGTGGCCTGTGGATTTATCTGAGTACCATTTCCAAAGAGCAGGCTGGTTTACTGCTCTTCTACACGCCACGTCTTCTAGAAATCCTAAAGTAAGGGGAACAAATGCCTCAGTGCTGATGAGAGTAGATTACATCTGTGCTGAAATGAATGAACTTGGTATCTAAATCACCTCTCCCCCATTTTGACAGTATTTCATGTTATGATAGCTTTTTTGTGTTCTTTTTTTCCAACAACCATATTTACAGATATTGTACTCTGAGATTTAAAGCATCCTGTTACATTTTATAGGAAGTATAACAGCACAGTAACTATCACCCTGTAGTCTGAGGGAGCAATTCTTTGATATGACTATGGTTGTTGCTTTAATCTTCCATCTCCTTTGTTTATAACAAGTTGTGTCACAAGGAAAATATCATGCACCACAATGCATCTGGCTAGAGAGCAAAGCTGCTATTGCCAATACGTGCTGAGGTAATGAATGTCAATGCTAAACGAAGGACTGTAACACCTTGAAGAGCATTAGATCAGATTGTGTTTCTCAGACCTTCTTCAGATTTTGTCTGGATTATCCCTGCAGTCTTATAATTTTTCCAAATTTTTATATGATTTTCTTATTGTTAGCTACACAAATATACGTTGAACTGTACCAGAAGACTGAATGGCAAGAAGCCCTGATGTACATACACCTTCCTTCAGGAAATCTGTAGTTTTATACTTCAGCACTCCTTAGTTTCTAATATTTAATATGAAAATGAGCTTGAAAAGAAATCCATTTCCACAGGTATAATCAAAAGTTACTTGATTTAGTTGCATTTAGCAGTTTCCTCAGAAAGTAAAGCTCCAGTGAAAGCACTCGTCAGACTGAAGCTCTTAGAGACTCATTACCAGCAGCAACACCACAGGCTTTTCCCTTGCAGGCTGTCATCCTGCTCTCACCTTTAATTGTGAAATGTTGTTCATTCCCCATGTTTTAACTCCTGCTCTCATTAAGAAGAGGAAAATGAATGGCTAGCATAGAAGTAGTGTTGTGGTACAAGCATTATCCAGTGTGTATGTCTCTTCCAGCTACAGTTTCGCACGCAGGTTAATTTTGTTCTTCCAGCCACAAGAGACATTTGTTCCCCCTGTCCTTTGTAGGCAAGCTGGAGCTCATGCTGCATGTCCTCTGAGCATGGCAGAGGTGAAACAGCTCTATCTCGAGGACTCTGTTTAATCTACACCCAATAATTCCTATATCAAATGCATGTTTGGAAAAAACTTCTCTCAGGGAGGGTTATTTCCACCTAAAGGAGAACTCGCCTCTGAAAATGTAATATACAAGCCCACAGTTTCATAGTTGCCTCATAGTTTTTTCTTTGCCATTGTTTCTTCTCAATTTTCTTTTTCTTTCTTCATTTTAAGTACATTGCAAGCAACTGTCTCAGGTAGATCACTGTCAGAATACAAAAGGCAGGAAAAGCAAAACATATGTATATTCTGGAATGAAATTTTAGGGAAATCCTAAAGAAAATCAGTATTTGTCTCAATTTACATTGCAACAGGAACATAACATTTGTACAGAAGGAAATATCCCTCAGATTCCCTTGGCAAAGGCTGCTGGACAATAACTCTATGGAAGCCAGCATTTGCTTCCTGTCTTGTAGTATCACCTTTTGCTCCCACGAAATGTTTTGAGGTTGACTTGAAGGATTCAAGTCTCTCCACAAAGCCTGTGGAGCCATGTAGAGCACAGGGAAGGGACAGGCAGCCACAACACGTGTGGTCATGTTGGCCTGAGGGCAAAGGAGCGATGGGGCACATCTGCAGTGTTTGTCTCTGTCCTGCTGTCCACCCCCATGCTTCCTTCTCAGCTCATCTCTCACTCACTCCCCAGCCCACACCACAGAGTTTGGCTCCTTGGTTCACATTTCCTGAGGTTCTGCTGGGTAATTTTAGCAAGAAATGTGAAAGGAGCAAGGTGAGTCCCACCTGTGATCTGTTGGGAGGCAGCTACATTTATATCTCCTGTGGAGTGGGCGAATCCTCTTCTTACTCAGATGCTGCAGCTTCAGAACACTCTAGCTGGATCCAAGAGAATTCCTCTGAATTTGTCACAGGGAAAAAAAGTAAACAGACTCTGACACAGTGTATTAAATGCATATAATTTAATACTTCTACAAGAAGGTGTACTTCTAATTTTTTTCCTGCTTCTTACTTACAGAGAGACTTACAGGAAATACATGTGTAAACCACTTGACCCCACATTGTCCCTAAAAATAACAAGGAGGAAGTGGTTACAGAGTTATTAACACCATCCACATTTGCTAAAATGTTTTTTATAACCCTGAAGTTAACATCTTAGCAAATAATGCTAGCTAACTAGTAAAAGAGATACCCCCACCCCCCCCCAAAAACGCCCCAAATCCGTGAATGCAAACACTATATTGTAATGGATTTATACTTTACCTGTGGAAGTTACCTTTTATTAAGTAGTCTTTACAAAAGTAGTGCCAGTCACTTAGGTCAATTTACCCTGAAACAGCTGAAGTAGTAGTTATTCTGGAGACATTTATCTATAGGCAGTGAACCAAGCAAATTAACACGCTCTGGAGTTACTGTTACGTACCTACCAAATATATATTTTTTTGAGAAGGATCAAGAACAAATGTTTTGCTCTAACCAGAGGTTCTGTATCACTATAGCTCTCTTCTCAATGTGGTTCTGCTCCAGGATACAGAATCCTTGATTTTTCATGATAGCAGCAAAATATTAGAAGGCTGTCAGACAAATACATAAAGCACAGAGCTAAATATTCTTACTGTCAAGCTGCCAAAAGAGGTCCTAAAGCTACATGAGAATAACTACATTAAATTCAGTGGAATATTTGCATGTATCAAGATGACCTAGATAAAAGTCAGGAAGGAACAGGGGATAATTCTTGAAACCAACTTTCTGCTAACCAGAGAAACTGACAGATATTAATTCCTTGATAAAAATGGACTTGACTTTTCATATGACCTCAAACATGACTTAAATTATCTTAAATATGTTCCTCTTAAAATGAATAATAATACTTTACTCTTGTCTAGAGTCTGTTGGTTGAGGATTTTAACTTATCCTAACCACTCCATTAAAGGCCAGACTGCCCTAGACATGGAGAGACAGGCAATAGCCTGGCAGAGACTCAAATGAAATATGGTTGCTTCCTAAGTCTTGTGATCCCTTTTAGGACAACCATGTCATATAATTCTACTTTCTCCCAAGCTCTTTGAGGCAATCAACTGCTCAATGGTACACAAAGGAAAACGCTCCCCAGACACTTACCCAGACATAATTAATTTTCCTTGGTCAAAATAAGGCACATAGGACAAAAATCTTCTTTTATACCCTGAATGGCACACAAATGTTGAAAGACCAGTTATAGCTAGGGCCCAAATTTAACTTACCTCATGACGACAGTGAGGGATATTATAGCTATTTTACAAGTGGGTCAGATTCATGTAATTTAAGCTAAACTCTCAAAATTAAGTAAAAGGTCAGTGACAAGGATAGAACTAACTCCACTGTCCTCACCATCAATAATCACGTAGTCATTATTTCAATTTATTACATTTACTTTACAGTGCAAGGCAGATAATATTTTTAAACACAGTGGAAAAAACAGACCTTGGCCAGCAGAACAGGCAGCCCACTTTAAGCAGTGAACATCATTAGCCCTTAGGTAGTTGATTCATGTTACACACAAGTTTCTACAGGACAGACAGGGTCAAAATCCAAAATATATTAAAGATCAAGAAATGAAAAGTGAGGAACATAATCAGCTAGGCATATACTAAGCTCTCAAAAATATTCTTTGTATCACTCTTTTAAATTGTAGTACAGGGGAAAAAATTACACCATTAAGTGCTGATGATTTCAGATTAAGCATTTACCCTAAGACAGGCTGCAATATCATACACAGACAAGAGACTGCTACCTTTGAATGGCATCAAATTGTGAATTGAAGCACAGTGGATAGGAAAATACTGCAAAGGGGTTTGTAAGTGATTGCTCATCTGTGTAGTAAAATATATCCTCTTTAAAGCCCTGCTGTGACCTGTATAAAATGATCAGGGGTGAGAGTCTGCATGTGGTCTGCCAACGTGTAGGAAACAGAAGGAGAATCATTGTCCAAGGCAGAGCTGTACATTACAGTTACATGAACAAGCCAGTACTAAATGGTGATAGAAAGTTATCCTACAAGTAAAACTTTTCTGAAATCAAGGTGGCTGTGATTTAAAGTTTTGGCTGATTAGAATAGGGACTACCAATTTTCAAACAAGGGTTGTCAGAACTGTAGTTTTCTTTTTCAAATTAGAAGAAAAGTGTGACAGCAGGAGCTTGGCAGAAGCTCAGCAAGAGCAAGAGGGGTTTTTCCCTTCAAGAGATGAGATGTTGCTAATTAGCTGAGTAGTGATATCTTACCCCCGTGGCAGGAAGGCAGACAGGATTTCTCTGCTTCTGTTGCTCCTGGTATCACAGAGAGCTGTGAGCCAGTCCCTTCCTCAGATGCATCCCCTGGGGTGCAGCATCCTGCAACACCTCTATCACCCCTCTACCTGCTATTCAAACCTGCTTGCTTGCTTGCTGACTTGAGTACTGCCTTAATGAGTCCTTGATTTTGCCAGTCAATGTTTGATGTGATTAATCTACTTGTGTTGTCAGTGACATTCCTCTTGATGTATGAATTACATATGGTGAGAGAAAAACCTGTGCTGGAAGCTTTATATTCATTTCTCTGAGGAAGCTCCCCAGTGGCTACCCTACATGGACATGAGAGGTTTGGAGTGTCATGGCGTGGGGCACCAGGTTTGCCCCCAGCTCTAGGGGTTTTGTTAGCATCCACATCAGGAATCCACGTAGGAGCTGGGAAATGTAATATTCCAGGCTTTGTTTACATGCACCATGCGCTGGAAAAACTGTCAGGATCCAAGTCAAAGGCAAAAAATGCTGCTCAACAGAGTAATGGACTTGCACAAAGTGTTTCTGCAGTTGTCAGCTGCACCATACCAGGACCCCCTTCCAGTGCAAGAGGGGGTGAAGAGGGCCTGTAAACAGAAGAAAAAAACAGCTTCTAAAGGTTATTTTTCTATTTGCAATCACACCTTATTTCTGAACATTCTATTCAAGCTCTAAAACCCTATTTTTATATGGAAGAGAGTGTCTGTTAATGCTTCAATCTAAATTATTTTCTTTAGTTTTCAAGTGTTTACTTTTCTTCAGACAAGTGTGGTATATTCTTGGGCTCCTCTTGCTGTGAATTCACAGGGTATGCATTAAAGGATATTTATGCAGCTGTAAAGGCAGATACATATTAAATAAGAATGAAGTTTTCATAACCATTTTATCAAGCTACCAATGATAAGGTACCCTATCATCTTGCTACTTCAATCTGGCAGGCATTTGTGAATTTTCAGGTTTTTAGATGTTGCTCATCTTCAACCAGCTGCCACAAACAGAGCCAAAATCTATTTCAAAGGAGAGTGTGAATTACTGTGTGAACTACTCCACCAAAAGCACTGGAAAGCTCTAAGGGCTTCATATTCTATTGCATCAAATCTTTTAATTTTCACCATGTAAATTAAAAAAAAATACTGTAATGGTTTGGGAAAAAGTTGTTTTCAATATAATATAATATGATATAAACAATTACACCAGTGGAGGGCAATGCAAATGTGAACTTGGCTCCTTTCTGAAAAATTATCCCTTTGAAAAATGAGAGAATTGGGAACAGCTGGCCATTGGCAGGGACACTCTTTTTTGTAGGCTCTGGTATCCCAGAGGACGGTTTTGTCTCTGAATGCTGAGGCAAAGGGAATGTGGGATTAAGTTTAGAACCAAGCCAGATTCTCTTGAGTTTTCAGCAGAGTTATAAAGGGAGAAGATCAGTAATATTCTTTTTTGTAGGTAGGTAATAGTTATAGTTCTAACTTTTGAGAATGATCTGGAAGTCTGAACTATAGTTTAAGGAGTCACTTGCAGAGGAATAAAAAGTGCCATGAAACTACTTACAAAGCTATAGGAATGGGACTGGATTTTGGGAGTTGAGGGTTGGGGTTTTGATGGATTTTGTTTGTTTGTTTGTTTGTTTGTTTTTGAGGAATTTTCTTGTCATCTCTTTTTTGTTTTATCCGTTTTTTGGGTTTTGGGGGTGTTTTTTATGGTGGAGATCAAAAAAATTCTTTAAAACAGGTCTCTTCTGGCAATGTACAAACCTTCCTTGAAATTCAGCCTACACAGAAAATGTGAAAAAAGCTATGGTGACATCTTGTCAGCAAGTAGGGAACCATGTATTGCTTCCATTTCAGCTCATCTGATGACTTTATTGTTTTAGACAGTAAACTAACTGCTGGCTTGCCCTTTCACCTTCTGTCCCAAACAAGTATAGCCAAAAGATATTGAAGTGTTTTTGCCTTGTGAGATAAAATAGAGCAGTGTGATTTTTTGGCAGAGGTTAAGTGTCCAACATCAAGTAACAGGGCATTTGGCCTGAAAAATGGCATCCAGTACTAGTAGACCTAATAAAAACTATGGCTTCTGCTCTGAGCATAGGTCAGTAAAAGACCCCTGAGGTCTACAGAGTTTGTACTAATGGAACTGGTCCAATAATTTAACCATTCATCTTGACTCTTTTAAGCCTTGCATGCTGTCTGGTCACTTATACTCGTGCAAAGTGAGCAGAAATGAAATTAAAACTCTCTGTCTGTGTTTTTGTTGGATTTTGTTTTTGTTTTGAGCTCCAGCCCCATGGTATTTAGTACCAGATCTGCATATGTCTGTCTTGCCTGTCAAATCTGATCCTGGTTTGGCCTGGGCACACAGCTGCACCATTGTCAAAGTGGCCAGAGCACATGATGCAGTGGTTATACAAGCTTTGAGAGATGCTACCTCACACAGAGGCTATTACAATAAAGTCTCTCCATTAAAATGTTTTGAACAATAGAGAAGGCTTATGCTGTTCAGCATTTTGTGTCATATGAATATGGTATTTCCAAACTCATATTAGTGATAAAATCACATTTTCTGTCCTTTGGAACTCTGCTTCTTTTGCCTTGGTTTTACACAAAACTTTGCACAGTAACAAATGTCGAAACTGAGAGAAAATGCTATTTTAAAAGAGAACAATAATAGAGCAATAATGCTTTGTCTGGGGTTTCCACAACTGCCTTTTTCTTGGCAGTGGTGCAAGAAGTGAAGTTACTGTTCAGATTGCTGATAGGTAGTTGCATGTTATATCCAATGCACAGAAAAGCACTAGGGTTACTTTTTTGCAATCATTCCCTACTTGTTTAACAAACACAGTAAATATTGCCAAAATGTAAAGACAGCAAATCCATCTGTCTTTCAGCAGGAGATGCAATCTACTCAGCATAAGACATCATTTTGGTTTGGGATTTTTCATTATTTGTACTACCCCTGTCTCTCATTTAGTACACAGTGCAATACCTTCTCTGCAGTGCTTTCTCCAGAGGGTCTATATTGGCTTTCCTCAATGTCTTTTGATGAAAAGTCTGTGATCATTTCAGATAACTGAGGAAGTGGTTTCCTTTGACATTGCTTTCTTCTGTACTTGATATTATGGTATTTGTCTCAATTTCAGTTTCAGCTCCATGTTATTAGTTACACAGCTCTTCCTCTGGTGGGTGTTGACCCTTCAAGTTGTTTGATGTTGACAGGGGCCTGCACAGCCTTGCTGGAGCCACTGGTACAACCTATTGCCCACACAGAACAACCTGCAAAGTCAAGGCTTCGATTTGCTCTGTAAGTCACCATTTGCAGTTCCCCTGCAGAACCCAGCTCTTCATCTCCTTGCTTCTTCTGCAGTCATTCTGTAGCTGCATTTCAATATATATGTTTAGTGTAAACCACAATATTTAGGTGAGCAGGGTAACTTTTTGGCACATGTTCACTATCAGCATAAAGAAAAAGGTGTGAGGTACCGAGAGTCAAACTACAGTTTACGGTCACCGATTCTGTTTGTTGAGAGCCTCACATAGTTCACAGATTTCAATTTTGTGCAGTAATCTACAGTGACACTGTTATGCAGGAAGCCATACCAGTCAAGTTCAGTCCTGCTAGGATGTGGTTTTTGCTAATTTTCATTCGGTGCTTTAGGTTTATTTTCAGTGTCAGATGCATTCTTTGGTTTCAGGCAGGGTTGTTGGTTCCACCATGAGATGACTTTAAGGGGTGGGAGTGATCATGCACAGATGGAGGAAAGGTTTATGCCTTCATAAGGATTTAATTTTTGATTCTCTAGTTCTTTGCAGTTAAAAAGCTGGTATAAATTCAACAATCTTTGCTGTACTAGTTAATATGAAAAAGAAATGCAATTATGCCATGCAGTCATTCATACTAACTGTCCAGAGAATGAGTAGCCTTGGATTTTCATCCTAGCTGTGCCTTGAAAGATATTTCACTTCTTGGGAATACAGAGTGCTTTAGATCCTCTTCAGTTCTTCTTTGATTCTGAGCCTAAATTTAACTCCTCTGCCTGACACAGCCCTGCTTCCTAACAAGGTTAGCACGACAGCCCCAATTGTGTTTGGTGTACGTTAACTCCTTTCCCTTGGTAAACTGTTATATGGAATGCCAATTGAAGATAACACAGAAAGAGCTTCTTGAAAACAAACCCCTTCTATCCATCAAAATGCACTCTGAGTAAAGGCCTAGGACAATAAATATTTGCATTTCTTCTTGCTTAGACCTTTGCCTTTCCTTGAAGGTTTAGTAAATTTCTATCAACATTGTTATTTCCCCCTGTGCACTGGGAGATTTCAATTGCTTGTTAGAGCTTCTCCAGCAGAGAAGCTCTACCCCAGCTGCTGACAGGCCTTTCAATCCTACATCTTTTCCTCACCTTAAAGTTCTTCAACGATTTATCTTTCTCTTTGATCCCAGGCCTTGGCCTGGAAAGAAACCTTGCTAGCCAGATTGGATCTGGCCAGCAGAGAGGGGAAATTCTTCAATAGTTCCACACGTTGTCCCCTTAGGAAGTCTTAAGTCTGTCATGATTTAATTTCTTGTTTTCTCCCTCCCTCTTCTCCTTATCCTCATCCTTTTCTACTAAGCTAAAGACTCCTGACAAAGACTTCATGTTTATAAGGTGGAATATAGGATGTTATATATAGGAGTTGGGGAGATAGCAGAGAGAAAGTTTTCAAAGCAATAAGCACATTGATTTGGAAAATGTTGGGAAATAGTGGAAAGATATTAATAATAAAACCCCCCGCCATAATATGGAGGTGTTTCATACTAATTTTCCTCCTTTTACTACAGATGTCTGTTAAAAGCTGGGCTTCAGATGGCGCTTCCCATATACCAGAATGAGCTGAATTATACAGTCAAGTACTTTATTAGGTCGGTGTCTTGTCTTCTAATGGCTCAAGTCTGAATTGCTTTTTTGAGAATACTTTTATAGTTTGCCTGAAGCTTTCTGATACATTTATTATGAAGCACAGGTAGAGGCAGGCTAAAATTTTCAAGCCTGAGTGGATGCTGTTAGACATCCTAAATCCATATCTAGGCACTTAAGGAAATGTGATTTTCAGAGGTAGGGAGCATAGAAACATATTTGAAATCATTTTGAGCTCGCTATTTTTGAGTATTAGATACCTTTTTTATGTTTAAGTGTATTTTCAAGCTCTGAAAATTTTGACTGCATGACAAAAGAGAGCTTTGGACTACATATCCATTTTAAAACTTTTCAGAGGTGGATGAAACTCTGATTATCTATATTTTTTTCCATATTGACATAGGGCAGATTTCTGAACAGCCATCTTCCAGTAACATCTTGAGCCTTAACTTAAAACTAATCTAAAAATCAGCCTTTTTACTTCCTGTGGTCTGCAGTATGACTGGCTGTACAACAAAGCCTTGCCCAAGAAAAAGTGTTTTTCAAGGCTCTATTTTTTGATAACTGCTCTTAACAGTGTTCAGTGCTGTACATATTCAAGGTTTTATTACTGAAAAAGTAAGCACAGGCTCTCATTGCAATTCCTTCCAAATCTAACAGGGCATCAATTTTACAGATTTGGTACTCAGTTCTGAATTTATCTAGGAGCTTGGGTTTGCTTTTGTTTGAAAAGCAACCACAGACTAAACCTCAGTAGTATTTGGTTCTTAAGGGAGCACAGAGAAAGAAACAGCCCATGCAATTGAATTGCACGTAGCCAAGTCTTGCAAGTTCCCTGTTCACCATCCAGATTGTCTTTGGTGGCACTCTGAGTCTGCTGCTACCAATTCCTGTGCCAGCAGGATCTTTCCTGCTATGTGTTACACTATGGAACATTAAAAATTGAACAAGGAAGAATGTGAAGAAACTCCTGTTGTGAGGAGCAAAATATTGTTCATGAGAGATACTCAAAGACTAATCTCTGAATTGAAAAGGTGGTTTAACTTCATTACGATGGTTGGTTCAATGTGAGCCTTATTATGCAAACATTTATGCATCAGTAGCTTTACATAAGTGCGTAGTTCCATCAAGCTAGATTTTTGTGTATTACTTTGTTTAGGTGTTTGGACAAGGTCAAATAACTCTTGTGCCTTCTTGGGGTTTTCCTTTCAATTTTGTGTAGCTTAAAATGCAATTTGTTTAGCTCCCGTCTTTGTGTTTCTGCTCCCAGCTTTGTATCTCTGCATCTCTGTTTTGACTTCAAGCTCTCAAAGCTGAATCAGTCTTGCTTTGCACAGATCATTGTCAGGCTTTGTGCTGGTGCCTTGTAGATGACTGCAGTTATTACAACAGAGGAAACACTAAATCCATCCCTGAAACAAATGATATTGAGTAGGCTAATGTAGCTCTCTAATCTGTATTAACTTCAGTTGCTTGGAGAATGATAGTGTAGGAGTGAGTTATGCTGCTCAAATCCCAGACGGTGTCCTGCAATAATGCACAAGTAGTCTCAATAGGATTGATTGACGTTTCAAACACCAGAACTTATCTAACTACAAGAGAAGTAGAAAAAACCCTGGATTAAATGAAGATGATTATCAAGTGAGTAAGATGCTTTAGAAATTATTTGTCTTAATACCTCTGTTACCATACACAGAAACCCAGTTTTCAGCTGCCGTGGATCAAAGGCCGGGTGTATGGATGCCATTAGTACTTTCTGGAGCGGCAGCACCGGCCGGCAGCGAGATGCATCCCTCTCACCTTCCTCCCTGACAGGACCAGGCATCCCTGATCGCCCACCCCCCAAAGTTTTGAGGCTGGAACGCAGCCGGCCTGCCGGCTCCGAGGAGTCGCTCGCCTGCCTCTTAGGGAACCCGTTTCCCGCTCCGGGAAAGGGAAGTGACTGGCGTTTCCCACCGGTCCTTCTGCGTTCCCCTGAGCCGCAGTGCCCCGGGAGGCGCAGATGTGGAGCTTGCCAGCCCGGGCCGAGCTGGCTCCGGGCACCCCGGGAGCGACCCCAGCCTGGTCCGCCCGTCCCCTCGGGCCGGGCGAGCTCCGCCACCGCCTCCCAGCTCCCGGCAGTCGGCTGAGGCGGCCGCGGAGGCCGGGCTCCCTCTGGGCGGCAGGAGGTGAATGGCAAGCGCCGGCTTCTCCCTCCCACACCCCAGTGTCGGTCTCGCCTCCTCCAGCAGCAGCAGTAGCGGGTCACCTCTGCGCGGCTGAGCCGAGCCGAGCCGAGTCGCGCCGCGCCGCGCTGCCTGCTGGCCGCAGGGCTGCCGGAGAGGCGGCTGGCGGCTCCCCTGGCTACCTGCGGTGACATTGGGAGGGGACTCCGGAGGGTGGCGCCGGGGGCAGGGGCACCCGTGCCCAGCGCCGGCCGCACCTCGCCCTCCC
>VZRN01005835.1:1288488-1333689 GCA_013397935.1 Dasyornis broadbenti | reverse complement strand
TCTCTTTTTCTGAAATGACACAGAGATTTTGAAGCATGGATGGCAGAGCTTGGGACTCTAAGCTTGGTCATCAAAACTAACCCGGTGCCGTGTCCAAAATAGAAATAATAGAATGAAGTCTTTGTGGAGCTGTGTTTTCATCTGATGCCTAATTATGTTTCCATTTCTCTTCCTTGCCAGAAGAAATTTACTTATTTATTTACCCATTAATGATGTGTTAAAATAGATATACTAAAATCAGGCCATACATATGCCATTTAAATCTGACTTTGAATCTCAAAGATGAGAATATTTCCAGTCTTCACCGGCTTACAGGCACTGTCTGTATTTAAATGATGTCTACATAGAAAGAATGGGGGGGGGGAATGTCTCTTTCTCAGTCCGTATCAAAGCAAGAGTATGTAAATAATTGGTTCCTAACAGAACTTCTATTCGGATAAGTATTTGCAAGTGTGATAGCAGTCTTTTAAAAGGCAGTTTTCTAGTCACTTGATTATTTTCAACGTTGTTTTTATTTTACTTGATTAAATTTGAGCTAGCTTTAAAGCCCTGCAGTATCTAAGTTTTTTTGTTCTGTGAACCTGTATATTGGATGGGGTTTGTGTACGTAAGCCCTCATTACTGTATCTATCCATGCAGGACTGAATGCTGTTTACTTCACACATATTGATAATTCCACTGAAATTAAGACGCAAGTCACAAGATTAATATGAGAAGCAATTAGTCCTGCAAGATTTGTACAGCCCTGATGGCATTAGTGGCAGCATGTGGCAGTGCTACTACTTCAGAGCCCTATTTTTGGTTTTTTTTTGCTTTCCGCTTTCTGACAGTTTCTACAGCACTCAAGATAAGATTAAATCTTTCTTCAAAACACATCTTTTCTTTTACTGGACTGACTGAAGCTTCAAGTTCGAGTTCTCCATGGGTTCCTCAAACCTTGCAAGTGTGGCTGATCCCTCTTTTGCTCTGGTTTCTCTTTCTCTGGAGAGACTTATCTGTGAGGCTGCTTTAGTTCTTTTTGATCAAAGAATTCTGTCTTCCTCAGGCTAAGGTATATCAGTTCGAGCAGGTGTATCCAGGTGCCTCTTACAGATCCTCCTTTATGATCTATAGTCTCCTTATCTTCTGATCTGACGGAAAGATTTCACGACATTAGCTGAAGGTTTTGTGAATCAAAAATGCAAGATTAATACTCTGCTTAGTGCCTGGAAGTCTTCTGTACTGTAAGAAGACAAAAAACCCCCAAAAAACCCAACTCCAAATCCCCAACAAAAACCACAGGAGTGGAAGACAAGACCTGCCTGGAGCATCGAAGTCAGCCTGTGGAGGACAGTGCTGCTGGCTGACAGTAATGAGTGGAGGCTGTGAGACAGTCTGCAGGTGAAGTAGTTGTCTGAATAGGCCTAGGCCTAAATTCACTGAATTTTTTGAGGCAAAGAAGTGGGATTGATAGGCATGCTGAATTATTTAGCTTGTTATGGATATATATTTTTAGCATATGACTTCTGCAGAGAAATATGAAAAAAATACTTTTTGGATTTATGTAACAGATTTACAGGAGGAAGTAAGATAGTTTACTGGGACAAATCGAAAGGTGGGCAGTTATTCCCAACACTAAAGTTTCTTCAAAATTTCTGATGTCTTGAGCTAGCATGCTTAAACACTTGGGCAGTTAGCTACATGTCTCTCTCTAATTTATATTTTCATAACCCTTCCTGTATGTCAAATACTCTGACTGATGGAAATTTTTAGGAAGGGCTAGTTTTGCTTGGTTTGTTAAATATTTTATATTACACTAATATTTTATTGTTATTATTGATGAATGGTGAATGTTATTTATTACACTTTTGAGAAATTGTTCCTCCTTCCAAAGTAATCTGAGCTGATATAACTCAAATTCTATGAAATACTTTTCCCCTTTTTAAATTAGCTTGTAAATTTCATGTTATGTGTCAAAACACAGGCTGGATAGAAGGCTGAAGTGTTATTTGGGATGAGTTGGCAGTCCTGGCCTCATCAGGCCTTGGGTCTTGCCTACTACTTATACTGGATTTAGGAGCCCTCCCAAAACTTTCTGATTTCACCTACCAACCTGGCAATCTCACTACAGATCCATCCTGAGTTCTCCATCTCTTTCTTTTGCAGCAGTCACAGCTGATTTTGCTCCTGCTGTCTTTAAGGGTTTTTTATAAGGGAATGCCTAATTCTTCCTTAACTCAGCTGTATAAGGACCTGATCAGTTAGCTTCTCGGGCTGTCCTGTCCTGGATTGTTGATATGTTACAGAAAACCAGAGGCAAATTGTGAAAGGCCAGCTGGATTGCACAAGGTTTGAGTGTGGTGCTGGACTTCAGCTCACAGATGTTTTCATAGTGATACAGGATTTTAATTAAGAAGACTTGCTCGTCTTCATACAAAATCCATGCTGACAATTCTAAAGAGGGCTCAATGTTTGTGGATTTCAGTTTCCTGCTGTTTGGAAGGCTATAATTTTGCTGCTTGCCAGAAGAGGAAAAAGAAGTATAAATTACTGATGTAGAATTCTCTAGTCCATTTTCTCCATAATCTGCAAAGGGAGATCCAGTTGATTTGGCCAGGTCAGTAGCAGGGGAGGATTTTTTCCCCCATTTTTTCTGTCATCATAAATTAACTAAATATGGGCAGAATCTCAAAGAGCAAATCAGATTTAAGCAATCCATTCTACTATGAAAATTGCTATTAGGAGACAGGATACGTTGTCTGTCTTCCAAGTCTTGTGTACCTTTTTGGCAAGGTATACTGAGATAACATACTGAAAAGTGAAGTGGACATCTTATGCTGTACATGGTATGATGATTAATTTGTCTGAAGAGGGAGTGAATAGAACAAATTGTATCTGCTTATTCTGTGTGTTTTTCAAGTTTACAAAGACAAAGTTAGCTTATATGTTTCAGCAATGCGTTTTGAATTGTTTGATGTCAGTGCCATTAGTGGGACTTTTAAGAAATGTAGAGTTATTGCTGCTTTGCACACGTTATAGGTCCAAGGTTTAAAGAACTTACCACCCTTCTGAATCCAAAGAGACTGGGCAGGAGTGTTCTGTTTACAGTTGCTTCAGCTCTCTTTCTGCACAGGAGGTTTAAAATTGGGTTTAGATGCTAATAGTCTTTTTGCTTCAGCCTGCAAATTAAGCCTCTTCCTATTTGTCAGTGAATTTGCCCCATAGGTTCCTTTGGATTGTTTTTAATGTTGAAGAAGGCTTTGTTTAGTGAAAATACATAAGAAAACACAAGCTAAAGGTGCTTACTTGACATAGTAGTGTGTCAAAGTGTTAAATGTGATGCTGTTTATTGAGGTCACTTTGGCAGGCTGAGTTTGTGCTCTCTTCCAGGGTGTCATGGCATTAAAAATGAAATCCATTTGTGCTTTTTTGATGGATGTTTTTTTTTTTGTTGTGTATCCTGTTTCTATGAAATTTCACCCTGTGACCCCAGTGAAAATTTATCCCGAGTACAGCAGTTAAGTCAGTCTGGGGAGCACTTTCTCTTAAACTTAACACATATAAATAACTAAACCACTTTCATTTGTATCAACGTCTTTCCTTCTGTTATCTGTACTCTTGCCAAGAGGAGTTTCTTGCTGCAAAAACACTAATTTGGCAAATAGAGTGAAATCTTTTAATATGAGGCTCTAGAAGGACCCTGTTTTTTAATGAGACTGCAAGAGGTGGATATGAAATGGACAATTAAGAGGAAGAAAGTCTTGTGGGAAATAAGCTTTTATTGTATTTTGACATCAGTTTTGACAACAGTTGTTCATGTACCATCAAGTTTGTGTAGTGTTTGTTTATTTATCAAGTGTGATTTTAGTGTATTATTACAATGAGAGGAAGATGCACTAAACCTAGGGTGCATATTTCTGTTATGAAAATGGCTCAGAAAAATGCAAATGGGTGTAAAATCTAGGTGTGAAATGTGGCTTGGTATCTTGTGCATTTGTGGCTGTGCAAATGGAGCGTTAAGCAGAATGCATCAACTCTGGCATTGTACGGTGTTTCTGTAGCAGCAGTAAAAGGTTCTGTTTGCTTTGTGTTTGTGTAAGTGGCTAAAGAAAACAGCTGTCAGTAAAACTGAGTTTTCTAAGATGAAATAACTTTCTCTGCTATAGAAATGTAATTTTGGAATAATATCTTTATTGGGTTATTCCATTTTATTCTGTAAATGAGAACGGGCTTTGGTACACAGAGCAGGAGGTACTGCATTTGACGTTCACAAAAACGTCAGTCTGCTATTTTTATAGTTTTAAAAATATACTTTCAATTGATGAGAAGATCTTTAATTTTTCAAATTAATAATCTAAAAGTTGGAGTGTTTGAGGACTGCCTTTTTGCTTTAGCCAAGTAATTGTGTGAGTTGGGTATTTCTTTACCCCCACTTCAAAAGGCAGCCATAGAGCTCCACTGTGTCTGAAATTTCTGTATTACTGCCTGTCATGACACAGAACTTGGGTGGCTTTTGTAGAATGACCACGTGGCATAGCCTCTCTGGGTTAGCTGGAAACGAGAATTCCACAGTGTTGCCTCTGAGTGGAAAGCTGGTCGTAAACCAAACTCCCCTGCAGTCCTGCCCAGCAGATCTTTCCACAGGAGCACTGTGACCAGGATCGTCAGGTGGTGGTCCAGTGATTGAACCTTGCAATAGAGACAAAGGATGTAAATGAGGGAGAAACACCTGGTAAAAAAAAAGAAAAAGTAAAAATTGAAAGATGCCTTCTCGGTTTAGGCCTGCAATTGAGAAATATTGTTCAACTTGATCTGTAGTTTCTATACAAGCACAGATGCTTAACTTGCATTAATTTTCACTCAGTGAATCTATGTTAAACATTTTTCCAAATGAATCATATTTGGTAATTGTTTAGCCATAGAGTTACAATGATGAATTATTTATTTTTAACTCTAGGAATTCTTTTTTTTTTTTTGCTTTCCTGCTGTTGGTGTCAGATAATTTTATGTTCTGCAATTTTGTTTCAGCTGCCTAGCGTCGACTTTTTCTACTAGGAACTGATTGTTTCCAGGCAATACAAACAAAAGTGATGGCTGCTATTTTTATGGAAGTTGTTTTGGTTTTGGTTACCACAAGTGCCTATAGTTGGAAGCGTGGAATGTATCAATACAGCCTACACTAGGTGGCAGCGTAAAATATGAAGAAGCCTAAAAACATTTGGAATTCTTAACAAACCCAATAGAAGCTGCCACATTTTTGGCTCATTTTGTAGATAAGCATATTTTTACTGCATATTCTCCTGTTAAATATGAGGTCGCTTATTTTTCATGGTCTTAATTTGTCTTGACTTTACCTCGTTTGAGTCAGAGAATATGTTTGGGCAGTTACTGCAAGATAGCTGGTGTACTGAAAATTCAGTCTACGCTTTTATTGTGCTTAGCTGGCTTGTGTTTGAAGTTAGTGATTGCTTAGGAAAATCACACGGTGTTGAAAATGTTATGTGAGATGTATATTCTTTAACTGTAGGACAGAAATTGTCAACTGATAAAATGATGATCGGTGAGACTTGTTTTAATATTTTATAGCTGTATTATAGCCATTTATTATTTATTTAGGATGATCTGGTATGCGTATGTAATTTTTAACATGAAATCAGTGGAACTGTATGTAATCTGATGTCAAATTGCAGGTACTGTTGGAGTTTATTGTCTTTCACTTAGAGAATGTGTATGTGTTATACATATATGTATATACATGTATATATTTGTAAAACTCCTCCCAGTTGCTGTGGACTTCAGTCTTCTTAAAAATGGTATGATATGTGTGTCTTAAAAAGCTCAAATGCATCTTAATGTTCTTCAAGCATTGCAAGGGAGCTTTAGTGACAGTGGGAGTCAGGATAGTTGTCTGCGAGCAAAGTATATTCTTTGTCAGTAAAGGCTTGAGTCATTTCAAAGTTTTCCTTCAGCAATGCCTGATGATACAAAAATTCTCATCAAGGTGGAGAAAATAACATTTACCAGAAACCTTTAAATCAGTTTCTGTACCATCAAGATGCGATAGCCTAGAGATAGATTTCCCTACCAAAGCATAAAAAGCAAGAGGGATCAGAGGACCCAGTACAGGCTGTGTGCAGAGTTGCTGGACTGCTTTGTTATGTATTTGCAAGTGAAATGAGAAAGCAGTTTGATGTAACACCGTGAAAGCTCTACGTTTTTATAAATTGGATTTTCTCTCTCTGACAAAAATGAAAAGCCTGGTCACAATAGCTTCTTCGGAACTGTGTACTGCAAAAAGCAAAGCTGTCTACATGCTGAGATTATTAAATGAATTTAGGCTGTCAAAATATACGTGTAAATATATTTAGTACCTTGCACTAAAATTGATCAGTAATTAATCTGGTGGTAAATGAAGAAGACTGTATATACAGAAGGTATTAAGAAGGATATGCTGAATATGTTTGAAGAATGAACATTTTACAAAATCTCAACTTCTGCTAATGACTTATTTTAAGCAGAGGATAGAGAAGTACTATGAAGCAGTGGGAGTGTTTAGTGAGGAAACACTTCCCCCTCCTTGCTTTTTGCTCCTATTATTATGCTTTTCACAGAAGAAGATGTTCAGTACCATTGATACCTGTCATATCAGTATTTTGAAGATAATGTGAAAGATTTACCAGAAGAAAAGGTAGAAGGTCAAGCAAACCTATGCTTGGAGACTTACTGAATGTATGTATGGATCCTTGTAGGACACAGTAAGGAGTGACCCTTTATGTTTATGTAGTCGTTGGAAAATTCAGCCTTAACTTTTATCATTCACAGATTTCAGCAAAGGAAACCTGGTGTAAATCTTCCTTGGCAGCTCCAAATCTTAGTTGTTTCTTGAACTCCAACCGAAAATTGAGATACAATGTCTCATCTTGGGTTGTTTTGGTTCAGCATTCACAGCTATTTTTGTTTGTTTGTTTTGGGTGGTGCTCTTAATTGAATGGCAAGCTGGGGTAATCTCGCACACAAGTAAAAGCATGCTAGGCACCAGTTTATTAAAAAAAAAAAAAGAGTTGTGGATGTCCATATTGATGTTAATAGGAGTTGTCCTACAATCCTACAATTTGCAGCTGAAGACTGATCTAAAGATGTGTGGGAACCTGGCAGAGCAGATCCCTGACAAAAGCAGAATGTGAAAAGTCACTGAGTCACAAGGTGAAAGGAACAGAGACACTGAAGCAAGATTAAACGGTAGCTTATTTTAGACCTGTACAAAAAGTATTCCAGAAATAAACTGTCTGATCTGATGTCCAAAGATCTCACCTCCAACCATGATTATTATACAGAAACCAAAATCCTTTGGTCCAGTTTGGGGCTGTATTTTATAACCCATGGGTGAAAACTGAAGGGTTACAGATGCTGATCTGGGAAGCAATGCGATGAATCCCAGTTTAAGCAAAGCAGAGTCTCCAGAGATTTTGGGAATAAGGCACTTCTTACCTGAGCAGTGGGGACAAAAGGAAGGTAACCCAGCTGGAGTTCTCTCTTTGCTTTTTCTGCTAGAGCCAAACCTTGGAGCCTTCTTCCGGGTGGTAGCATTTGTTGGCTACCATATTTAAATAAATCTAATGTTCCTCTCAGAAACATGCTACAATTGTTTCCATGTTACTCTGAGAACATACATTTATAACAATTATTTTAAACACCTAATTCAGCACTTGCTCTACTTGTTGAACAGCTTGTTAATGAGGTGTCCTAGAGTTACTATGAATATTTATTAAGATTTATATCAAGAGGAAAATATAGAAAAACTGTACTCTTTTTCAAAAGAAAAATTATGATTACTCATTTTCAGTGCTCTGAAATTACCTTAACAATCAAATTTTTTAATGTTAATATAGAATTACATGCTTGGGCATTTTGCCTGAAGCAGAGATCTGATGTTTATGGCTATCTCTTTGTTTTTTTTGGTGTTTTTTTTTTTTTTTAAATTCTTTTAGAAAACAGAAGCATTAGCTTTATCCTCATGAACTGTTCCAGATGGGGGAAAAAGAAAGGGGCCAAAACTGTAAAACATAAACTTAAAGCATTTTGCCTATTTTAAATGAAATACTGATGATGATATAGCCCATGTCTCTGGGAATTTGTCTTGGCAGGTGCTTCCTAAGTTCTGAAAAACATCATCTTTGAGAATCTATTTTTGTGTTCTGAAAGAACAATGTCTCCCACTAAAATTTGAAAGTTAAGGTAGAAATACTTCTATGGAAATTGCATTACGAAGTGCAAGAATATATATATTTTAAGCAATTTTAAAAGACAATGCCAGCCTGTCAATTTTGACCCTAGTTTTTCATTTCCGTATTTGGAACAGTGTTGCAGCTTTACACCCAGGTGATTTGTTAGTTCTACTGTAGTAAATAATTCAAAAGAGCCTTTGTTGTATAGTCAGCAATGCCAGACATCTCTCACCTCCCCGAAGTGATGGGAGCAGATTCTGACCCCATTTGCAGTGCTGTAGGTTTACTGAAGCTCAAGGAAGCACTTTGTAAGACCTTGGCTTCGGGGTTTTGTTTTCTATTAAAAAAAAAAAAAAAAAAAAAAAAAAAAAAAAAAAAAAAAATTAGCTTAATTTAAGAAATTTTAAAACTTCTCAGTAATTTAGCCTCTTGTATGTTGACTCTGGAAATGCACAGAAGAGACAAGATGGTAAAAGTGACCCAGTAGTGCTGGTATTTTGATAGGAAGTGCAGGTCTCATCTTGGAAACACTCATCGGGCCGAGGGTCAGACTGGAATTTTGAGTCCTGAAATAGGCAAGGTTGGATGTGCCTCTGTTTGAATGGCAATGAGGAACTAGAGGAGAGCTGGTGTCTGCAGAGCAGGGCATTTCTGGGGAGCCATAAAAACATCAGGGCTAATAGAAATTTGCCTACCAGACGGGAAAAGAAAGAGTGTGCCATAACCAGTCCCAGTGTTGCAGCTTTCCTGAATCTTTAACAATGAAGATAAATCTTTGTGTGCTTGGCTACTTCCCATTTTACCTTAAAGTTTGTTTTGTTCCTGTTTGTGTTTAGAGAATTTCTGTGTCTATGAGGAGATGGTGAGCTGGCTGCCTCTTGAGACCATAGTAAATTCTATTGTTACATACTGTCAAGCAGTCTGGTTTTTGTATTTTAATGAAAAATGCATAAAGTGATTTTTTTGGAACCTAATGAGAAGTGTTCATTAGTATAGAAAACTTGTAAAGTCTCTGTCATACTACAGCCAACTTGCCTGCTATTCAGCAATACTGGATTTTCCTCTTTCTTCGTGCATGGTTATCTTTCAGCATATTCTATTTCTGTCCATACAGTGTTACTCCCATTCTAGCCTGGTGAAGGATGTTCGTAGCTTTCAGACCTAGCTCTCATCACAGCCAGACCACTAACAGAATCAGACAGTGTTGAGGTGGGAGGTGCATGGAACTTGCCATGCTCTTCTCAGTAGAATTTTCTGCATCTGACAGGTGATGCAGCCAAACAAATAAACAAAATTCAGGTCCTGTAATGTCTGTAGGCAGCAGGTGTTTGTACAGGTCATGGACTGTGGTGGCTCAGGTCACTGAAAAAGTAAACAAAATAATTTATACTATGTTTAAAATAGACACTGCCTTAATCCATCAATTTAAAAGTCATATGTGAAGAAGAGGACAGCGTAAGTTCGTAAGATTGAACAAAGGAAGACAGACAGATGATTGTTTTTGTTTGCTGTGCCACTTTGAAAAAAAAAAAGAAAAAAAGCCTTAAAGGAATTACCAGGCAATGAGGAGATAATTAAACCATCAAGCACAGGGAATTTCATGGCCATTGTGGGTAAACAACTCTGGCTGCTCCAGGCAAGGGACCAACTTAATTAAAAACAATGACAAAAAAAAAAAACCCCAATAAAGGCCAAACCCAAAATTCTAATTTAGTTAACCCATTTACCAAAGAAATATATCAGAAACCCATTAGTTTTTTTACAGAAATGAACACTTTGCCTATAAGCGCAGCTTTTTAGAAACTTTCTAAACTTTCTTAGGCATTGCTTTAAAAATGTACAATAAGCATGTGGTACAAAAGTTTTGGGCATAATATTTATTTTATGCTAATTATCTGATACATTTTTTCATCATGGAATATTTAATTTTTCACTTCTAAGTAATGGGAAAGCTGAGATCTGTAGCAGGAATTACATTTTTCCTGTTTATTGGAATGTTCTTAGGGCAAAGAGAAGGACACACAGGAATGTCAGCCACACCCTGGACTCATCCAAAGCCCCGTGGGCAGCACATCAAGGGAGGTGATTCTGCCCCTCCATTCTGCTCAGGTGAGACCCCACCTGCAGAGCTGCATCCAGCTCTGGGGTCCCAGCACAGAAAGGACATGGAGCTGTTGGAACAAGTCCAGAGGAGGCCACAAAGATGGTCAGAGGGCTGGAGCACCTCTCCTATGAAGACAGGCTGAGAGAGTTGGGGTTGCGTAGCCTGGAGAAGGCTTCCAAGGAGACCTGAACAGCAGCCTGAAGGTGCTGCAAGAGAACTGGAGAGGGACCCTTGGGTGTGGAGTGGAAGCACAAGGGGTACTGACTTAAGAGTGAAAGGGGGCATGTTTAGATTAGATATTAGGAGAAAATTCTTTACTGCGAGGGTAGCAAGATGCTGGCATAAGTTGCCACAAAATCTGTGGATGCCCCATCCCTGGAAGTTTTCAAGGCCAGACTGGACGGCACTTTGAGCCTCCTGATCTGGAGGAAAGTAACCCAGCCCATGGCAGGGGAGTTGTAATGAGATGATATTTAAGGTCAAACCCAAATCCAGACCTTTCTAACCCAAACCTTTCTGCGATTCTATGCCTGTCTGTGCAATGAAGCAAGCTCTGTTTGCACAGGTTACGCAGCATATGGTGTTGTGGGTGCTGTCCCTGGCCTGCAAGCCTTGCCTTGTCTGTTATTGCACCATTGTGGCTGCAGCATTACCAGCTTAACATCTCATTAGCACATGGGAGGCATATGGAAATAGAAATTTCTGAGCTGGATTGCCCGGGGAAGCACTCAATGGCTCAAGTAAAGATGGGTGTTTGTGTGAGCTTGAGACTGTGTTGTACCTCGAGCTGCCAAATCTAAAACTTTAAAATTGGTGTCAACTTGAAAATTCAGAATGAATCAATGTGGTACTTTCAACCTTCGGTTTTCAAGAATGTTTTGATTTCTACTTGGTTTCCTAAATTGTTACAGAATATTTTATTTGCAAATAGCAGCATTACTTCATAAATTGCTGCCATTTTTACTGGCCTGTGTAGATGCATTAGCCACTTAACTGAAATTGTGGGGCAAAAGGATAGAAAAGAGTGCTCTTGTATAAATGAACATATATAAAATGTGGTGCCAGGAGGGGAACAAGGGAGAAAACGTAGGTGGTGGCCAGATGTACCTGTGAAACCAAAAGGCAGAAATAAACATTTTCATGGAAGATTCTGCTGCTGTGCTTGCACAGAATTGACACTTTTCCTGTTGTGTAGAGTTGTACTACTACCTTGTGCCTCTCTGACAGTATTTTGGAAACATTTTGAGTCAGAATATGTGTATCCCCTTCTAGCTCAGTGGGGCAGTGATTCCTGAGAATAGCAACTGAATTCAACTTCATATTATTACTGGGCATAGTTATCTAACAGTTTTTGCAAGTAATTTTCCAATCTTACTTTTAGTTGTGGATTTAATATTTAACATGCAAGGATTCTTAATGTTAAGAGTAATATTAAGGAACATTAATATTTAATTTGGTGTCATAAGTAATAGCTTACAGTCATTTTTGCAGATGAAATAGGTAAGATATCTCTCATAGTTCCTTTGGAATTTTGGTGCTTATTAATCACTCTTTGCTTAAGGGATAAGGCATTAAATCTTCCTTTGTATGTGACTGCCAGAATTTAGAATACATTGGAACTAAATAAACACCGAGTTGGAAGGAATTTAGATTAACATCCATGTTTGTAGATTTTGAAATTACCTTAATCTGGAAAAACAAAGCCTGAAAGTTGTCGTCTGTGTCAGCACTGCATTAAGCTCTGGGTTGGCACAGTTCTTACTTCTGTGCTGCTCTGAGCTGGCACTTGGTGTTTTGCAGCTCTATTTTTCATTCATGGAACCAGGACGTAGTGGAAGAGCTCTCTCCTTGGATGTGTCCTCTGAATTTCACTCTGCATGGCAGTTTGCTGGTCAGACTTGGTGACTTCACTGGAACAGAAGGTTCAGATCAGATCATGAAATTAACCTCAATTAAGGTCTTCAGTATTTAATCTGCATTATTATTAAAACCAGAACACACTGGTGGTTTTATTAAAAGTCTTGCTTTGAGTTATGGATTGAATTTTAATTCTTTCTTTGAAAAATTTTGGACAAGATTTCTTCTGATTCCCCTGTGCCTCTGTCCCTGAGGAGCAGAGGTACTTTTGTGTGTGCTGCTCACTGCTCGCCAGCTCAGTTTCCTATTCTTCAGCTCAGTTGTAGTACACTATCATTAAGAATTACTTAATGATCTGCTTAGAACTATGCAATGCCATATACTGAAATATTTCTTTCTCTCTGTTCTTTGTGTCTTTAAAAAATGGTAGTTTTCTGCCTTAATCTAAAATGCAGTGTTATTCTTCACACTGAATGCAGGAGCTTTAAGTATTTTCTTTTCAACACAAAAGCTTAGTGTTTCTGGCTGAGAAAAGAGTTGGGTTTTTTTTTTTTTGGTTTTTTTTTTTTTTTTTAAATAGTGGGATGTATAACACTATTTCAGAGTATTTTAGGTACAACCTTGTAGGGAATGTCTGCCTCAAACATGGTAATATTTTTCCATATAATCTGGGAAAGATTTGGGAACAGTGTGGTTTTTCTAGAGAATGCTGATGTTGGAAATGGTGGAAATCTAGTTTTATGGGAAGAAAGACTAGGTAGTTCCTATAATGACAGCCAGGGATGATTGAAGTAGGAGATAGGTATGAGGTATTAAGAGAATATTTTGTAAGGGTTAAAAGGATGGTCACTGGACGTGAAGTGACAGTCTCTTGGTTAATTTTGCTGTCTTCATCGATTTCTTCCTCAGTTTTTGAGGCTTTTCTGTTAACAGGTTCTATTAATTCAGCAACGGGAAAAAGAAAATGAAAGCGTGAAGTGTAGTTGTGTGTGTTGCTTTAGTCTGAAGAAATAAAAAAAAAAGTAACAAAGTTTATCTAAACTGTTTCATTTCATGTCTCATCCGGTAGTGTGGGGAGGGCAGCTGTGAGTAAGTCAACTGCACAAACCTTTGGGCAGTTTGAGAAAATCTTAGGCCAGAAAAATGAGAAATGACAGAAATGCTGGGAGAACAAGGAGAAAGTGGCCAGTTCTGTACTTCTCTAGTTTCTGCCTTTGTTTTCCTTTATAAAACTGAAGTGTAGCTTACTTCAGGGCATGACAGATAGCTGTTGTCTTTTTTTGTTTGTTTGGTTTTGAAAGAAAAGCACAAACAAAACTCCCTCGACTGAATCTCAAAATTAGTCCTTTGTTTTCAAATAACATTCCTGTGCCTGTGTAGAAATGAATTTCAAATATAAAGTAAAACATTTTAAAATTGTAATATAGTTTATCAATAAAATGCAATTTATTTAGGGTAGCCTACAAATTAGTTCCTTCATGGCTATTAGAAATCTTGTACAAGTCACAGTCAAAAAACTAAGATAATCCAGTCACTCTTTTCCATGTGAATGTAATTTTCCAATCTAACACAGTAATAAATAATCTTAATTAATCTATCTGACATTTAAAAAGTCGTAAGATCATGCAAAACCTCCCAGGTAGTATTGAGTTCCACCATATGGAATAGAAGAATGATGAGTATTTGTAATCAGCTGGCACAGGACAACAGTGTTTATTGTACTGGCTGACTTGTCATCCAGTAAAGTTTCCCGAATGCTGTCACGAGAACACATAATTTAGTAACAGTAACAAAAGTTATGTTGCTCTCAGGTGCAGTGCTTAGCTGGAATCTGTGTCCCATCTGCCAGCAGACACTGGTGGAAGGGTGTTCTTCACTCCTCGAAGCACAACTCAGCAGACCCAAAAAAAGAAAGGGGCAGAATTGGTACTATGGGATTGAGTCCTCTGATGACGTAAAAAGAAGCAAATTGTACTTTTCTAGCCAATGATCTAGGGGTCAGAACTTATTGTTGTATTTCTTTAACCACTTTTTATTTAGCTTTCTTCCTATGGTTTAATATGCAAATTGCTAATCAAATCTATTAATTGTTTTCTCAGCATCCATGGAAATGTAGTAAAATGGCAGAGAATGCAGCTGTCAGTGGGAGCTGTGCTCGTTTAATGACTGTGAAAATTGACCTCAAGCTAGGCCTCCTTATATTTCTTTTCCTATGGATAAGGGATTTGATGGAAGTATTTTGATATGATAGCATTTCAAAATTTTGACATTTATTTAAATAGATACAGACTGCATGCTTGAATCTGTACTTAGCCTTTCACTTAACCTGAAGACTTGCAACTGAAAACAAAACAAATGAACAAAGCATTTGCTAAAATCATCTTGAGTGATGCCTGCCATGTGAGGAAGACAGCAAAGCAGCTGCCAGACAGTATCAGAACTAAAAAGAGAAAACCTCATCTCTGGCCAGGTACAGCAAAGAGTTGTAGTAAAACGTGGTTACTGCAAAGCAGGGATTAGGAGGTAAACTATCCTTTTTTTTTTTTTTTTTTTTTTTTTTTNNNNACTTTCCTTTTTTTTTTTTTTTTTTGTATTTTAAATGCTCTGGTGTAGACTAAATAGACAGCATAAATGCTACTGCTATGTCTTAAGATGTATGCAATATCCTAGAACAATATCCCCTGCCTCTGGTACATGGCAGCTGGTGACACAGCTGTCTTCTGTGACAATTCGGCCTGGCACTGCTGCAGCCAGAGCAGGGTTACTGCAAAACCTGAGATACGTTTTGTCTGCAGGGCACTTTTTGTGCTCAACAGATACATGTCCCACCCCCGATCATCCCCTCTGGAGCGCAAGACCAGAAGTACAGTACTGGGTTTTGGGACAGTGGAATATTAAGCTGTTACGTTTCTCTCTTCAGGCTCAATTGGGATTGCTCTAATTTATGTCAGTTTTGAGCTGATGTCTCACAGCCTCTGTGCTGTTCCGATTAGTCCAAGCATAAGGTGCTTTGGGTAAATTACTCCTCTCATGCTCAGATTGGCTTCCAGCACCTCGCTCCCTGGGGTGAGTGTAGGACCATTTTGTTGCTGAGATGAGAGTTTAATTTACTACCAGCCACATTATGGATCCTTTTAAGGATTAGCCCAGAATAGAGAAGAGAAATATTTAATTTTGATACTGTTACTTTCCTTCCCCCTTCTCTTTGAAATGGTTCCATACACTGTGCAACCAGATACTTGTACTGTAGGTGCCAGTTTTTCTGTTGCTGGATTGTTTTCTTTCTATATCTTTACAATGTTTGGGGTAAAATGCAGCAGCTGTTTAACAGAACTACATAGCCACAATTAAGGATGAAGAGAAGAACAGTCTCTATCTGAAACTGTACAGGAAACACCAGGTATATGTCTGGGAATTGGGTTTTGTCCAGGATGCCATAATTAATGTCCTTATTGGAAGACAAGTGTCTGTTGCTTATGTTTGTACACCAGCTGTCTTGCACGTTCATCCCAGTGTCAGACATGTTCATCCCAGTGTCAGAGGGTGCTGTGCCCCTATAAAACCAGCAGTTTTCCACCTTTTTTTTGAGCTGTAGGTACCCAGAAGTCCTTTCTGTCTTGGCACAGTGATGAGTTCAGTGATGAATTTGATGAAAACTCTTAGACAACTTGTGTTGTGTGCATTTGATCTCCTTACTGCTGAGAATACATGTTACACGATCCAATACTGTCCTCAGATTTTGCTGCAGGAGTGGACAAAATTCTTAACTCATAATTGTAGTTTTCAATGTTTCTTCAAATGTAAGTGAGATGATAGCTCATCTCAGCATCAATATTCTATTGAGAATGTTAATTCAACTAGGAAAAGTTCTCAGAATTAAACACCCACTTTTTCTTCAGATAGAATTTTAAAATTAAGTTTGACTGATTCCCCACAGTGTTTTTTGTGTCCTCTATCAATAATACTTAGGTATGAGATTTTCTTCCTGCAGCAAACTTCATGAAGTTGATCAGTTGTTGCTTTCTGCTCCTTTATCCATTCAGCGCAGCTTGATTTTTGTTGGTAGCAGCAGTGGAGTGTAAGGAGCAGAAAAATGAATTACTGGTGCTGCCTGTCTCTTTACCAGGAGTGTTTGCTAGTTAGCTACTCCATTCTTCATATCCTTGCAGTCAGGACAACCTGTACAGAAATGGCTTTCTTCATCAAAGTAAGAGAACATACCACTTAAAGTCCCATTTTCATCCTGGAAATGGAAAATACTTTCCTTCTGAGAGGCATGAGCATTCAGACACACTCATGTCTTTCTAACTTTAAAACCACCACATAACTTCTTAAGAAAATGAATAAATCAAGCTGCCAGGCCTATAATCTGTGTTCAAGAGCTCTGAGTCTTCCAAGGCTCAACGTGTAGGACCAGAATTTTGTCTCTTTGAGATGAAAGTCCTGTGAATAAGCAGAGGTCCCTGTTTCACAATTCATTAAGTAAATCATTGCCCTTTCTGATATGTCTGAAATGTTTACTCTGCACGTGTACCATGCATTGACTGATTGAATGTGAAGACTCAGATAGGTTTTGGTTTGTTTTTCTTTCTTCTCCTAGTTAACCAGAATGTGTGTGGTGGAGAATTATGGCATAAGAGAAACAAAAGTGAAGCTGTGCAGTCATTGATGGAGTGAGCAGTCATTGAAAGGAAAAGCATTTGCTGGGTCCCAGCACTAACATCCATCTATCTGTGATTTCCAGGGCCTGTTTTATTTACCAAGGTTTTTAGGAATACAGAGCCACCTTGTAAAGAACTCTCTGGGGAATGATTTATGTTGTTGCCAACAGGATGACACTAGTCTGTAGTTAGCCGTGTCTAGTCTGTAATCAGACTCAGTGGGGCAGATTAGGTGCTCTCTTAAAGTGAACATGGCTGGAGGAGATTGGCAGCAGAAAACAACACAGATACTGAAGCAGCTGGACTTAGATAATCAGTACTCCAGGAGGCGGGAGAAATTTGGTTTTGAATGTTTTGCTTAAATTTTAGGTTAAGAAATAAAACTGCCATTCTCCAGACATGGCACCAAGTCCCTTCAGATTGTAGGAAATTGTTTGTTTGCATACATTCATCTGCTTGATTATGTGTTTTTTGTATTTGTTTAATGGTGGTGATCAGCTATGCTATTACAAGAATTAATCCCATCAGGAGCAGTCTTGCAAGTATGGAAAACCATAACCTTCAGGGATGGTGATTCATCTGTATTTAAAAGGAGTATGCAGACATTAAATCCAAGTTATATTACAGAGCAACCTGAGATCCCTGTCTCCTGGCTTAGTACAGGGGAACTAAGCAAGAGCAGAAGGCAGATAATGAGCTTTGTTGTGTGTTACTGAAGTTGTTTGGGAAGTTACTCTCCTGACTGGTTTGTTGTGGTGTTAGTGCCGGGCAGCAGAAACAAGCGATGTTGTGGCTGTTACTGGTCCCAGCCAGGTGCTCTGGTCTGTGTTTATACCGGTGCTCATTTGTGTTAAATAGCAGGTGTTGAGGATCAGCATATCTTTATTTTTGGCCCCTTGCTGTGGGGGTGGTGCCGTCCCCAAGATAGGAGTGGCAACCAGCAGTAATGCAGTTTCATTCAGACTGTTACTGCAAAATTCAATGCAGTCTGTTTGTGAGGGAGAGAGTAAGATTTATAGAAAATTGAAAATTTCAGGGAAGAGGGAAAAAAATCAGAAGCAATCAATGCAAGATTCTCAACGACGGTGCCTTGATACACTAAAATCAGGTAAGGTAGTTGGTTGTAATTGTTTTTCCTCTAGAAGTAATTCTTGACAACTCTGCATTATGTATTCTTTTTGTTTCTGTGCTTGGCCTGTTCCTGACTTACAAAGATATCTGGAGACTGTTTGGCCTTATGGAGCGATCACTGGCATAAAGGCTTTGTGTTGCACGCAGTAGTTTAAAGAGAATTATGGCAAATATGTGTGCTCCCCTACCACAGGAAAAAACTGCTCTTTTAGTTGAAGCTAGCTCTAAAGAGACTGCTGATTGTGTTAATGTTAGTTCTTCATCAAAACAAAACCTTTGGAAATAACTAGGTTTCTGTTGTAGCATCATGCCAGATGTATTTTTTAGATGTTTCTGGTTACACAGTGCTTGGTAGCTTAGGGTTTCCCCTATGCCTTCTTTTTCCTCTTTCTTTGCATGAAACAAAGATCCCAACAACAGTAAGCCCCACAATATGCAGGTTCTGGTCCTATCTGCATCTACAGAGGTTTGCTGTAAAAGAAATCTTGAGTTATCTGTATCTTCTTGATGAGTTTCATAAGTTAGAAAGTATAGATTTGTATATTAGTAAATAAACTTTCCATTATTTATGTTGTTTTATTTTTCCTAGCAGCTCTTTGGTTTGGTGTTCCTATGAGAGCACTGAATTAATCTTTTCTTATCAATAATTTTGGGAATAGCTTGTCTTTTTCTTCTCCTCTTCAATAGTAGAACTTGATGCCTCAGTATTTTCTGTCCTCTGAGGGTATACCATTCTCTTACCCTCTAGAGGCTGCTGTAGAAAATACTGTAATGCATAAAAAACCTGCTAATGTGATTAGTAAGTTTAAGGTTTTACCATATTTCCTTATTAGTTTCCATTTAAGAATGCACATCTAGACTCCATACTTTTTTTATTTGGCCCAAGGGCCTTTGAATGTTGAATAGGCTGTTCAGTGTTTTTTTTTCAAATTTGTAGAACTCATAATAAGCAAGTTGTGCTTGTTACAAGTTGGTTCCTATTGTGTCTGAAAAAATACAGATGAAATCAGACATACTGAGAGTTACCTGCTGTCTAATCCCAGGCTAAACCCAGAGTGATTTTCTCAGTCAATTACCTAATGTTACCCAGAAGTCCTATCAGTGAGTTGGACTCTTTATCCCAGATGGATTAGTTTAGCTATCACATGTCTTTATATATCTTACTCATCTTTTATATGATCAATCTTACTTTAGGTTTTCAATGAGCAATTTTCCCTTTAATCCTATCAATTCATGCACGCAGCTTCTTTACAGGATAGTATTTGGCTTTCTTGTGCCTGCATAATGTCTAGGTGGATCTTCCATCTTTTTATCATTTTTATGAAATACAGGTTGTCAAGGTTGTCTTTGAAGTAATCTTAAAGTTGCAGCTAGGTTAAAAGAAGGTACTTGAATATTAAAGGAAAGGAATAAATAATAAAGAAAAGATAGTCAAAGACAGACCAGAAGTTTGCTGCCCTGTCTGTTATAAATATAGCCAGTATGTGGGATATCAAGCTGGATTAAAAAAACAAGATTAAAAATGACAAGAAACAAGGTTGATAGTAAGGAGGTGTGTGTGTGTGTTCAAATGGATGTGGTAAGTCTAACAGAGCTCTGTCATTTGCTGAAAAATATTTGGGAAACCAATGGTAAATTACTAGTAGGATTATTACCTGGGCTTTAACAAAAGTCTAGTGTGCCTCAAACCTGCTCTTCTCATTTTACTAAAGATGTCTGAGTATGCTATAGGCAAGTTACTCAGACTTTGTCAGAGTCAAGTGGCTCCCATTGTACCTGAAATTAAATAGCTGCTAGGAAAGGGAGATTGTGTAGACAAGAAATAGGGTTAGGTTAATGCTTGCAGGAGGCCCAGCCTTCCTTGAAGGAGTCAGTTGATGGCCATGAAACACCCTGGGAGATTTAGTGTTGTGCCCTTTCAGCAGATGTGGTGTAAGCTGTGTTCCCTCTTGTGTTTGTAGCAGTTACTGCATTTCTGTGATGCTCGTGAGAGAAGTGGTGACAGAGTTGCATTTCAAATATGAGAATGTCTGGCCTTTCTGGTTTTTTTTTTCCTGTAAAATCAGTGAGGTTGTGTTCTGTGAATAGATGGACAGCTCTTAGATGCCACGATATGAATGGAGACAATCGACATTGGCATTTTTAGTACTTTGAAAGATGCACTTGTAACTTTGGGCTTAGGGTCTCAAGCTTCTGTGGTATGGTCTGAACCTAGAGAAGAGGCTCAATACTTCAAATAGCCCAGCTCAAAGCTTTTTAATAAAAGTATCTTCATATATTAACCTTTCTGGCAAAAATATGGGGCTTAATTCTGGCATAATGCTAGAGTAATTGTGTCCATAAACTTTGGATTTGGTACAGAAATACATTTAGTTTTGATTTCTTTTAGTGTTTTGGTAGTGTTCCTGTTTGCATCTTCTCTGTAGAGAAAGCCAAGTGCTGGTAAAAACAAACTTGTACTTTTATGTTTGTATGCAGCTGCCACTTTAGTTACCCTCCCACATTTTTTAACATCATATAGTAGTAGAAAGAAGCAAAGTACTCCAGCTACTGCTCCATCTCTTCTCCATGTTGATAATAGAACAAGAAACCTAATGGAAAAGAGATGCTGTTTTTCTTTAAAAGTCACATAGTGTTATTACAAGCTGTGTTACCGAGATTGAGAGAGCATGTAAAATGAGTAAAAATATTTGTATTTACTTCAAATATGTATGAATAACATTTGTGCTTCCCAGTGAAAACGTGAAGACCAAATACCTTCAGAAAATATATGCTACAAAGATTTGCTGTTGTTATCATAGAAGAAAGGGCTGTCATTTCTTAATGAGGCCAAATAAAATTAGTGTTCCATCATAACTTCCTGAACTTTAAGTCAAGTCTCTTGTAAATAGTTTAATCACCAAGGACTTTTAAGTGTTACCTGGACTATTTAGAAACCTGTCTTAGGGATCCAGAACAGAGTTGTTATATTAACTTTTTCTGTTCTATGCCATGAGAAACTGCAACTTTTTGCCTCTCCTTTTTGTATGCTGCATGTGGTTTTATTCATTGCACATTCTCTTTTAGTAAGCAGAGCTTGTTTTTCTATCAGTATCTCCTAGTGACAGGGATAGTGCTATCTATTGTTTCTTATTCTAAATAGCTCCTGACTTCATTTTACAATTAAAGAGGTTGGAAATACTGATTTGTGGCTGCTGCTTTCATGCTTTGTCATGATTTTCTTAATTGTTGCTTAAGAAAGTGACAAGCCACCATCTGAGATTCAGAACTTTATTACTATGGTAGTACCCTGAAGTTCTGTCAGCTAAGACTGCATTGCTTTGCTGTGAGTATAGACCAAGTGTCACATCCTCTTCTGTGGCTTTGAATGTTTACTGCCTTAAATTTCTGGTTGGATACTTGGATTTTTGATATCTAGAGGAGTATGAATACTAACCTTTAAAAAGAGAGACTATTCAGAAATTACTCCTGTACTTTTCTGTGAGATTCCCCACCCCTGTTACTAATGGTTAGCAAATGAGTCACTACAAGCTCCATGTAACCCGTGGTGGTGAAGTTTGTACCCTATTTTACTTTGGGAGTAGGGGAAGGTGAAAGAAATGTTAAGTTGTAATGAACTTCTTTTCAAAGCCTGCTAACCTGTTTTGTTTATGTTGTTGCTTGTCATGGAGAGACCAAAAGCTTATGGACTGGAGGTGACTTAAGACTTTATCATAGGGGTGAAATGTAGAGATGGGCATATGTAAAATTCTAAGTTTACAGATGTGCTGGACAAAATGGTAAATCCACTGGTAAATCAATACAACCTGTCTATTCAATATCCCAGTGGAAGCTTGAGGCTCTAAAAAGGCTGAAGGGAATCTGGCTAATGGAGGGTAATTGCAAGTGTATGTTTGTGACTGCAGACAGTAGAGATATTGAAGGTTTCTTTTGGAAGAGTCCAGTGGGTTGGAGAAACTGCATGGCTGTGTGCAGGCTTGCTTGGTACTGAACAGAGCTCTCTCAGGCCTTGGAACAAAGATGTAGCAGGATAACAGAGATGTTTCACTCAAGACTTTTCCCTACTGAGAGGATTTGGAAATTTGGACCATTTAAAATGCATTTACTGGAAGGAGAGTCTTTGAAAAAACGAGATCAAACTGCAGTCTCCAGAGAAATGGCTTGCTGGCATTGAGAATTTATGCTGTTGCTGAAGAGCTTGAAATTGAGAAATGTGATAGATTTGCATAATGCCTATTTTTTTTTCTTTAAAGTATACATGGAAAGAGGTAGGAAACCAAGGATAGCATAGTAGATAAAGTGATGTAACTGTACAGAACAATAGACAACTTTTAGAATAAAAGTTAAGTGCAATAAATATTTCTGAGAATAGTAGTCAGGTATGTAACAACTGGTTATGACTATGCCAGCTTTCAGCGCAGTTAAGGTTGTATTAGCTGAAGTGCAAGCAAGGCTGAAATACTTTTGTTCAAATACCAAGAGCTTGGGGTATAAAATGGAATAACCTGAATTGCAAAATGTTAGACTGGATATTACAGCTGTAAGGTGATAGCACAGCAGTCATAGCAGAACACGAATATTGAAGGATAAAACCGAAACCTAGAAATAGAAGTTATTAAGTGGCACTACAGTACATGTTATTATAATGTTATTAAAGTGTTGCTGTAATAACTTAGAGCAAATGCTAGTGAAACAGAAAGTACTTGGATTGGTGTCAGTTCAGTGAAAGGTGCTAAGACTTTTGGGGGCTTGGTAGATTTCTGCACTGCTGAATTGTATTGGAGTAAAGATAAAAATTACTGGGCACATCTCGAGAGAAAACATCTTCAATATCAGCTGGAGAACAAGTGCTGCTGGTAATGGTAGGTAGGGCCAAGAGAGTGTGGTTGAGAGGCATGACAGTTTTTTTTTAATTTGAAAATAAATTTTGGGACCAAAACCAGGTGAGGTTAGTTTTGGGTAACATAGTTTGAACTCAGACTTGTATATCTTGAGGATTTATATGGGTTTGGTCTTACATGTTTTCCTGAGAAATGGGTTCAGGGAAGGATTATGAGGACTGGAAAGGTTTCTTTACAGGGGACGAATTAAGAAATAAAAACAACTCCAAACCTTAGCTTCCTTTAACATTCCTGTAAGGGAAAAAAGAGAACATACAAGTAAGATAAAGGTCAGTGTTGGCATAATAATGTGGATAATTCAGATGTTAAGACATTTACTTTGAAAATTAACGAAGGTTGCCTCTGTTAAACCAGTCAGCTTCTGGAAAAACCTTCCTGTGGGGATATATAGAGCTACCTAGCTCCTTTTAGGCTTGAACTCAATAATATGTTGGGGAAAGGATTAGATTTTGATGGTGCATGTTGTAGTAGGTCTGATAACTCAGAGAGCTCTTTCTGTTTGGTGTTTTTAAATGTGGTTGGACTAATCCCGTGTGTCCAGCATGTGATTTCTGGGTTCAATTGGGTGTTTGGTTGAAGGCAGTTTGTCTTTGTCTTTGCTGAGATAGTCCAGGCTTTACAATGAGTAACTTTTTGTTAACAGTTTCTTTTGAGAATTAAATACAATTAAGTTGAAATGTCACTGCAACACCCAAGAAAAGTTGCCCTAAACCTTTCATTTCCACGTCAAGAGAAAGTACTGAATGCAAAGTGTAGAGGACTTCATGCCTTTAAAACAGACAATGCTGTAGCTGACTGGTTTCTGACCCTTGGTAATTTTTTTTGCTTGAAAGGTAATCATAGGAACAGCCTCTCATTCTCACACATTTCAAAAGCAGCAGCACTGAAAAACAAGGTGACAACAATTCCCCTTCTTCACCTGCTACCCTTTTAAACTTCACACTTGTTCCATCTACCTGCAGAAAGAGTGACGTGACTGGTCTTGACACTTGTGCTAATGGCAAGGGAGTTGTCTATGTATCTCCCTACAAAGTGATTTTTAAATGAGTGTTAGACTCTCTTGCCAGAGAAAAATAAAGCTTGTATCTTCATATGTTGGTAGAGAAGGAGAAATCAGCTGATGCCTCCATAAACTAATTAAATATAGTAAAGTTGGATTTGAGGTAGCAAATAAACAATACGCAGCAAAATAAAGAAGTTCCGTGGGTCTGTGTTACTGCTGGAGGTGGGAAAATAGTGCTTTAAAACAAAAGAGAAATGTTGGGCAGAAGTTAAAGCTTTGCCCATGTTTACTGTGAATCATCAAAGAAAGTGCCAACTTAGTGGCATTGCAAACAAATTGCAAAATGTCAGTCTTCCTTTGTTTTACTTATTTAAAAAAGTTATTTGTTAAAAAATTTTTATTTAAAAAATTTATTTTAAAAATACTGGGAAAGGTAGGAGAAAAGTAAGTTTGAGAAACTGCACAGTGCCAGGTTTCTCTGGTTGTATCTTCCAACTACCATACTCCTACTTGTCCGACTGCCTTAAGGAAATCAAAGAAGAAATCAGTGTTTGAGTAATTTATGAAGTCCTGATATGAGAGGCATGACAGTTGGGATAAGAGTTTTAAGGCTGTTATACATCAGTTGCAGAAAGCATGCCCCACTACCAGCTGCAGAAGAGCTGTTGGTCCCCAGAGCCAGTCACTTTAGCTAGGCTTGTTTAGAGAGCTGGAAGAAGAGCACGAGACTTAAAAACTGCCTTCTGACCTGGACCCCAAGGTTGTAGTGTGCTGCCTTTTTGCCTCTCTTTTTACCCTTCTAGATCTACCAGCAGATCGCACAGGGGGCTCTTTCCTCAATCCCTCCTTTTATATGTTCTCTCCTTTGTGTTCTCACCAACTCTAATGACTCTTCCCAGGCCATACTCTGTTGCCATTTGTTATATCTATGTCTGTCCTTCACCTTTCAAGTGTGTTGCTGTATTTGGTCCTTTCCTTTCTGCTCCCAAACTTTCCTTGATTTTGTGGTGTCCTATTCTGATTGACTCTCTGGTAGCTCTTTCCACAAAGTCTGCACTCTTGAAGCATTGAAAAGTATGTAAGTATGTCCTGGAATTGCATTTCTTTAGAAAATGCTTTTTTGAGAAACACTTTCATTTCATAAGTTAGGTAATGTTCCTGATTATTCAAAACAAAAGAAAGTGTTCATTCTGAAAGATTTAGATCTTAAGAGATTCACATCTTTTAATGTATGCAAATGTAGTTAAGATCAAAATAACTTCACGTCTGCAGTGGTGCAATGACACTGTAATGGAATGATGCAGTGAGGAGGAGGAGATAGCTCATGATGGTGTTATTCAAATTTATTTTTGTGCTGAATTAATTGCACTGTTATATAGTCATTTTGTCTGTACGGGTATATTCTTCTTCACTATCTGACTCTGTCATTAGTAACATTGATAATTGCTGCAGTGCTGACTGGGATGGAGGTTAGTCCAACCACTCCTTTTAATTGGAGGGCATCTTCCTCAGGCTGTGCTTACTGTGTGAAGCACCTCTCCATGGGCTGGGAGACCTTGCTCCTCCATTTTTGCCTACTGCAAACACATCAGAGGCTTAGTGATACTGACTGGTGAGGGAAACCTCCTCCAAGCTCTGGCCAGGCTGTTGGTGCTCTGCCCTGCCACTGTGATGGGATGACGCGAAAGAAAAGAACACAAATGTGAGCAAGGAACAGCCTGTTTGCAACCACCACTGCAGAGCTTTGCAAGCTGAAACTCTGAGGGATATTCTTCCTTTCAGCCTTTTTAGAGTCAGATCTTTCGGTGCCTTGGGGTTGTTGGTCCCTTTCTAAGCTCCGTTTCTCTGCTTCAGGCTGGTTTCCCCGTTAATTCTTGCCCAGGGGTCTTTTTGAAGCTGAGAAGCCTTCAAAGCATGTAGGTCTGATTAAAATGTAGGTGATAATCCCTCAGCTAGATGTTGAACAGCTTTTCCAGGCTGGGCAATCGGATGCAATTTTACTACGGATGAAAAAGAGGCTGTTGCCAGCCATTCACATCCTGAGGCAAGCTCAGTTTCTGTGTCAAGGGACTTGGCTTGTACTACTGTGCACCTTCAGTTCTCATCACAGAAAGATTCAGCCCTGGACTGCCTCTAGTAAAAATCATAGTTATGTTTCTTGTTTAATATAAAGCCATTCATTTAATTCAGACATACCTATTTTGTAATAATTGCATGCTACCACTGCAGTTGTGGCCTTTTTACCCAAATAAGTCTGTATATGAGGAGCATGAATATCTTATGAAACCAACTCTTGAATTTTGTGTACAGTGTATAACTGTGACAGCCTTATATTTTTAAAGTTATTGCTGTGAACTTTTTATCTTTGCATGAGGGATTTGATCTGAAAAACATGTACTTTAGTGGACTTTACGTAGCTGAGCTATTTATCAGTTCCAACCTCTTAGACTAAGGTTGTTAAAAAAAAAATTGTAAAAACATTTGCCCATGACCCTTTTAGTTGAAGAGAGTAGGGTGTCATACAGAGTAGATAACTGTATGCAGAAATCCAGTTAAATGTGTGGCTCTATTGCCTAATTAGTAACTTATTTGATAAAATGTAACTTATTTTTCAGGATTCTTTCTGTTTCCTCACTGTTTCCATCTAGTGAAAAAGGTGCATATTGGTGAAAACAGGTAGCGTAGTGATGGACATGCATAAATAGGAACTTCAGGCTTACTTGAGTCAAGTGTTACACTTCTCAAATTGCCTGTCTGCATGGAAAGGTGTTAGTAGGTTTTGACTCCCAACAGATGGTGTCTGCGTTGCTTACAGGTTGTAATAGCAAGGAATTCTGCAGCCACAAAAGCAGCAGACACATAGGTCACTCTGGAATGAGCCATGGAGGAGAGCTTCAGTATGTGCACATATGCAGTTTGAGCTGTCCTAATCTTAATTGAAACAGGTATCTGGGGGAGCTGGATCATCCTTAAGCCTGGGATTCAAGTTGTGGTTTCTAAAATGTCACCTCTTAGTTTCTTCTAAACTGTTTTTAACTTTGGAAGAATTTAGGGACATAGCAGCAGCTAGGTTTAAAAAATATGTGAAGCTTGTCAATCTGCTTGGATACATCTTATTTATTCTTTAAAATGCATAAACCTTATTCTTATCTGCTAATTGAGGATATGCTGTTCAATATAAGGCAAATGATCAATGAATGACTTGTTATTGCTGTCATATAAAGCAGAAACCATCTCAGCAGTCTTCCTGTTCCATGAGCTTTGTTGCTGTTTTTCCCTCTATCCATTTTGCATCTATTCCTGAATATTCCCTTCCCCAGATGAACTAATAGTTTCTGTGTAACTGAGACTTCTGTTGCACATAGATGTTGAATCATTATTATTGAGACACAGTTAAAACAATTTATTGTTCTTTCTTAACATAACAGCACCAAGTCACCATTTCCCAGATTTATTTGTTCAACAATTATGTTCTTAACAGTGATACTCTCTTTTTAATTAGAAATGTAGGCAACCAGATATTTGTTAATTTTCAGGAGCAGTATATTTAAATTGGGAATGTACATAATATAACATTTCCCCCCCGGTGTTTTAGTTGACTTTTAATTATTCATCTTAAATATCATCATCAAATATTAATTCCCTTACTTTTCCATGCTTTCCTGCTCTCAGTTTAGAGGTAAATGAGGGAAACCCAGTAATCTCCTTCTAATGGAAGGTGGAGGAGCAGGAGAGCTCATGGTGTTGTGGTTCAACTTCAGGCAGCCACCAAGCCCCAGGCAGCCACTCTCTCCCTCCTCCACCAGCGGGATCAGGGAGCCAATTGGAAGGGTAAAAGCCTGGAAACTTGTGGGTTGAGATAAAGACAGTTTAACTGGGAAAGCAAAAGCTACACACACAAGCAAAGCAAAACAAGGAATGAATTCCCTGCTTCCCGTGAGCGGACAGGTGTTCAGCCATCTCCAGACAGCAGGGCCCCATTACATGTAACTTGGGAAGACAAATGCCATCACTCCAAATGTCCCCCCTTTCATCCCTCTTCCCTCTCTTTGTATCCTGAGCATGATGTCACATGGTCTGGAATGTCCCTTTGGTCACTTGGTGTCACCTGTCCAGGCTGTGTCTTCTCCCAGCCACCCCCGACTTCCTTACCAGTTTGGCAGCACCAAAAGCAGAAAAGGCCTTGGCTCTGTATAAGCCCTGCTTAGCAATAACAAAAATATCTCATATCAACCCTGTGTTCATCACAAATCCAAAACACAGTCCCATACCAGCCCCTGGGAAGGAAATTAACTCTCTCTCAGAACACATGGTGTCCCCTTAAATGTAGAGTAGTAAAATCAAAGCCTCTGCTGGCTCCTCACAGGTGAGTTAGTTTCTGTGTCAGTTATTTCTGAAGGAAAAACACTTCTGTTATTTTCATGAAGGTTGTATGGAGAAAGAATTAAGTCTGCTTTGGTTGTCCTATTAAAGAGAGCACGAAGAGTTCCTCCTTCCTGTTATTACAAAAAAAAAAAAAAAAACAAAAACCATGATGAATTCCAGAACTGTCTGGAACTTAGGAAAAGGATTTTGTTCCGAGTACTTGATGTCTTTAATCTCAAAAGCTATTATGTTGTATTTTATTTTGTGGATGAGTTGATCCCGTCATCTTTAACTAGAATGTTTTGGTGCTCAAATGAACCCCAAATCTCTCAAATTTGCTGTTAAAATATTTTTAATACTTATAGTTTAGATTTCCTCAGACATTGTAAGCTTAGAGAAAGGGAAGAAGCTGTGTTTTCTCAGCTGTGTGGGTTTTGTGGTTTTTTTTTTAATATATGTAGGTGTTAAGACTGAAGTTTTTTGAGTTCTAGCATATGATGCAAACAGAAACGGTTAAGAAATTCAAAGGTGTTGGGGACTGCAAACTTAAGATAAAAATCCTGTATCTCAGAGAGTATAAGCTGCAGTCTTAATACAGTAATTTGTCTGTTTTAGTAGAAATTACCACTAAAACTGATGCTACAGCAATTTTGTGTTTTAAGTTTGCTTCTGTCTTTTGCACATTTATAGAAATTGGAAGAGAGAGAAGAAATAAGTCTTCTAGAGGGGAAACTTCCAGTTGTTACTGCTCAGATACTGTATCTTGCAGAATGGAGCAATATAGTGCAATATTTTTTGAAACTGATTACCGTGTTTTACCTTTGTTCCTTTCTTTATGGGATTCTTGTTCCCAGCAGGCCTCCTCCCCCAGCCTGGTTTTGCTACAGACTTATGTATAGGAGGTCCTGGTAAATTGAGCTATGCTATGCTCATTTACTTTGGACTTTTGTTTTGTTTGAAATGGCAGGTTACAGGTTTGTATTTTCATTCCTGGAGACTAGAGAAAGGAATATGCTGTGTAAATAAATTTGTAAGTAAGTAGTGACTGAAATGTTAATATCTAGCTGGGGTCCACCTGCTCTGAACCCATGGGGTCATAATAGTGGCTGAACTTGTCTCCACAGTTGTTTGCATGTAGCTGATGTCTTGAAACATTAGTTGGTGCAGTTAGTTTTGAATAGGGTCTTGAGAGACTGACTTAACCTTCTGGTATTTGTTTGAATGTTATGCAAGATAACTTCTGTAACCCAGCTTTCTTGCTGGCCCAAGAGAAAGTCATAGCCAGTGCTGCAGTGTGCCTGGGGCTGAGCAGACAATGGGAGAAGGAGTAATTCAAGGCAGTGTTGCTTGAAAGTATAGTTGGAATTTTGAGAGAAGCTCATGGATGAATTCAGATCTGCCAGGAGTCTTCTTGAGTAAGGACTATGTTTGAAGTCCTTCATATGGGAATTGTTGTCCTAAGGCTGCAGTTACACCATCGTACTGAGCTGACACATCTGTGGTCCTCTGCAGAAGGATTACCTGCGCGAGCATATTTCATCCTCTCTGTTGGGCTGGCACTGGCATTCCTGCATCTGGGTAGATCAGGGAACAGCTTGGTTACGTTTTCATCCGGGTCAGTTCCTTCTGTGGCTCCATCAGCACTGGTGCTGCTGTGGGGAAGGAGGGCTCCCTGTCCCAGGAGCCTGTACCTGTGTCGGGTCAGCAGCTGCTCCGGAGCAGCCCGAGGGAGGTTGCACTTGGAACTCTGGGTGTCACTGTGAGGTGGCTGAGCAGAGCAGACCTTGCTCAATCTCTGCCTAGTGTGGTGCAGTAAAACCACATGGGACTACTCCCACAACACACAAATTACTTCCTTCCCACAGGGCAGGTTTTCAGTTGGATCAGTATCAGTAGCTGGAAGTGCGTTGTTCAGTGGGTGTGTCAGGTGATACCTGTTGGTGGTAAGTGCTTATTTGTATTATCCCTTTTCGAGGAAACAAAAGGCAAGATTTTTTTCTCTTTCTTCCCCACTCCCCCAGAAAGATCACGTCTCAATGTGATTTGGGAATGAATGCTGGGAAACTACATGAATCATTTAAAAATTTGCTTGACTGGGGAATCTGTCAGCTGAAGGGAAGATGGAGCTGTTCTGCATGGTTGCTATTTTTTTCAGCTGAAGGGAATACCTTCAAACCAAGCCAGCATTTAATTTTTCATTATCTGTCTCCAAATAGAATAGCTCACTTCTCACAGCCTTTTTTTTTCCAGCAGATACTTTGCTTTTAAGGTCTTGTTTGGTTTAGGCCTTTTAAAAAGGGACTTGCAAACAGCAGTGGTAGAGGATGAGGGTACTGGTTGGTTTATGTGGTGCACAATTATGCCATTGCAAGGTCATGCATCCCTTGGAAGAAGGCTGGCTCTGCTTAGGGATTGCCCTGTCAGCTGGAGCTCCTATGTCATTTTTCAGGGCATAATTGAGGTAAGAGTGACTGAACTAAAAACTTAGAGAGGACAAAGTTATTACAATATGGTATATGTGTGATTCAGAATAAAATACAACTGAAATAACCACTGGTACTATTGTGAAAATGGATAATTATTTAATGCTTCTGTTACCTTTCTTCTATGCAAACAAAAAAACATTCAAAATTGCTTTCAATACTCAGTAAAGGGTATCCTAGGCAATGACATGGCTTATTAACTCACTGAATATTGCAGGCCTGTCATTTGTTGATTCTAATTGTTTTTGAAAGGCACAATGGCTGATAAATTGTAGAAAGAAACGTTTGAACTAGTTAAGGATGATAATCTGTTCAAATAGATTGCTACAGTACTTGCAGCCTACCAAAGTATAAGTGCAAACTACAAATATTATTTGATCAGCCCTAGCTTTGACCTTGCTGGAAGGAAGTAAGACAGCCAGGAGGCAAAGTGAGGAGATTGAGCAGCTAGAAAGAAACTGAAATTTTCCCTGGGTGTCATCAGTTAGCTTGACTGTGTGCAGCCAGCTGATAAGCATCTTTAACTTCATATAGAAAGGCCTGAATAATTTTGTATTGCCAATAGATACCTTCTGCAGATAGCCTAGTACTTAGTGATACTTGGCATATAGGTCTTGCCTGTCTTACTTCAGTGAGAAAAGAAAAACCCAAACCTAAAGAGAAGATTCTTTTGTAAGACAAATTTCTATACTGCTTTTTACTGTTTTCTTCCTTTATATTAAGGTTTCCTTTGCAGATCTCTGAAGCCTTCTTTGGAAGGCAGTCCCTGAATTTATGTCAGCCAGGAGCTTTCTTCCCTGCTGATCAGCTGTTAATGATTTTCAAGGTAAAACTTAAATATAGATTCAGGTACAGATTTTTGAAAATTTTACTTAGATATATCCATATATCTGCCAATTTGAAACTCCTGCCACGTATTAATTCTTTTTGCTGACTCTGCCTTGTACTCTTATTTTTTCACTTCAAGGCAGAAATTCCCAGTGTTTTGTTCCAATATGCAGGCATCAGGGATAGAATTGAGAGTTTAATGGGGGAGCATAATGTCTTACGTATATTTTATGACCTAGTAAAGAGACAGTACATGGCATTAGCAATATCTCTTTGCTTGAAAAGAATATATTTTTTGAAGACAAAATTATGGACTAATTTTGCAGCTTTCCTTTTGAAGGCTGTTTCCTGTGCTGTGTGTTGCAAAGATTAAAGAAGTTCTTAATGCAAAATGATGTCAACTAAAAATATTGTACCTTTTCAAAGGAAGAGAATGGGAGTTTAGAATGTATTTGACAGAGTCTCTGAGGACTTGAAGATGTGAGTTCTGGTGTTTTTCTTTTTGAAATAGCTAAACTAGTGAAATTGGGCGGTCAATTTTATTGACTTTGTTTCAGAGGTTTAGGAGATTGCAGCAAAGCTTGCATTTTAACACTTTACCAAAATGTCTAGATTAAATGCAGTACTAATGAAATCTGCAAGGTGTTATGCACTGATTTGATGTTGATCTGGGCTTATGATCCATAAGAAAATTTGGAACCAAAGAGACTCTGCTGAAAGTGTTGTTTCAAGGTAGTGCAGGCAGGCATGAAAGTGCTTACTCCCTTTTGTACTTGCAGTGGTGACCTCCTGCAATTTCGGCTTTGGACAGGTACAGCCTGGTGGTTACCCAAAACTAATAAAATATTCTTTAGTAGCTGTTCTGCAGGGTGAAATAGTTGCAAATTTTACAATGGGTAGCTGTTATTCATGCTAGCCTTCAAGTACTGAAGTAAATTTTGTGCTGATTTTTACTCAGTGAAACTTCCTTGTAAGTTAAAAATTTACTTGAACATGCTACTGTTTTTTTTTTTCCTTTTTGACTTCTAGTATAGAGTATAATAATACAGTATAGGATAAAAGGTGGGTTTGTGTCTCTTCAAGTGATCTAAAATGTGCATTTCTCTCATTGTATTTATCAGAGAGGTGCTACTATGAGGCTGGTGCTTACAGTTTGTTGCTATATGTTGCAGCTCTTTTTCTGTGTCACATGAATCAAATGGTCCTAATTTTTCCATGTCTGTAGGAAGTGGTCATGAAAACTATAACATCACATACAGGGAGACAGGGGACATCCAGCAGACAACTTGATAAATTTTGTGGTCTATGAGCTGTCAAAATGGTCATCTGTTCTAAAATTATTGCATCCAAGGACATAGATTCTTCCACCTCTTTCTCTCCTGGCCACTCACAAAGTAATTGACTGGGCCAGTTTGCTTATAAATGATGGTTGTGGTGATTGTGTGTGGAAGAATGTTGACAGGGACTTCAGACTCAGCATGCCTCTGTCTCTAGCCATGAGCATTAAATAACGTCTGTCTCTTGAACCACTGGTATTAAATAACTGAAGATAGTATCTTTTCTATCTGAGTTCATGCTAGGAAAGAAATTATCTAGGACAAACACTTAAAGGCACTATATGACTATGTAGTTTCCCTGACTGATAGTTTTAGTCTGAAATGAAGACAGAAGTGGATTATTGAGCTAAAAAGTCTTTCTGCTCTTTCAAGGAGACCCAGTGCTGCAGCTGAAGACAGACATATCCTTTGGCGTTGTTTACCTTTAATTTTATTATTGTGCCAGCGCTGGCTGTGATTGCCGGCTTTCTAACTTAAACCCAAGTCTGAATCCCTTGATTTCTTATACCTTTTAGGTCTGAATAATATTCAGACACTGTCAGATTAGTTTAGCTTCTCTGGCAAACTTCCAGGGAACAGGCACCTTGATTATTACTGCTGTGAAACTGCTAGCCCTGCTGCCTTGCATTTCCAGGTACTGGCTGATACACACCAAAGTGTTCTGTCTCGAGGGTTTTAGTGCTGTGTGCTGCTCTTGCTGTCCCCTGTGATTTACATGTTATGGTTCCTGTGCAGAGCAAGTGGTGCACAGATGTGATGAATGGAATTTCTAGGCTGTTACTACTTTACTGATAGATGAGTGCAGGAGATATAGTATCTCCCCTGGAGGGGAAAATAACAAAATCAATATGCACATCTCCTCCTGGAACTTCTTTATTCTTTCTAATAGCCTTTCAAGAAGCCCAGGGTGCGCTGTTTACTGGGCATTGTTCTTTCCTTTGCTGGAAAGCAAATGCTTTCTTAATAGCAGTTTACAACTTGTCTCACCCCCTGACCTTCTGTGTTTTGCAGTTCTATGTGAAGTACAGATGTCTGTGCATTACAGTAATTACTGCATTTAAGCATAATTAGAGTTAGCCAATGTCATTTATTTGCATTGATAACTTAGGTTTCATTCAATTATTAACAGTTTTCAAGGCTTTTCCATCTGGGACCAGACTCATAGGTTCTGATTTTCTTTATGCTAGTCAAAGAGATTGCTTCAGTCAAGAGTAACTGTGTAGATGAAGATGCTATTTAGGGTGATTTACAGGTGTTTATAAGAAGGACTGGAATTGGTGGATTCACAAACCAACAAGGAGGTTGGTTGCTGTTAGATTATTAACACTGTGTTCTCTAAAACAAGAAGGGTACCAACGGGCTGTGTGAAAAGTGTGCAAGATACCTGTCTGAGAGGACCAGGCAGAAACAAAAGGGTGAACACAAAGTAGGAGACCACAAGTTTAGCTTGCCAGATTTGTTTTTCTTTAAAAGCAAATAGGTCTATGCCAAAGACTATGTTCTCTGTTGTTAAAAATACAGTCTGTGGCTGTAAAATAAAATGAGGAATTAATTCCATTCAGTGTATGGAGACTGGTAGGAGTGTACACACTACCAGTTCCAAAGTTCCTTTTGTAAGTGTCATTGTGGCTGTGTTTTGTTCGTCATGTGGCCCTACCAGTGTCTTTGGATGGATTTGGTCTTCAATGCTGAATATGCTCAAGATTGCAATGTATGATAAATATCCTACTTGCCAGTGCTGTATGAGTCATCTTTCCACAGCTGTAGTCTGTCAATTTACAAAATATTGGCAGCCAGCTGCACCTGCATGATGGAGCGCTCTAGTAGCTCATTTTAGGTAAAACAGCATCCTGGTGCTGGAAATTGTGGGTCAGATTTTGAGATGATCATGAAGTCATTAAGATAAAATTTCAAGAAGGTTATGAATTTCAAGAAGGTTATGAAGATGGGGTAATACAAGTATAGCTGCTGATGCTCAAGGAAAAACAAGAAGGAAGGTGTATATGTGGGAATGAATGGAAAAGTCAGAGTTGTACCTTCTACTGCTTAGATGCATGTTGAGATTGCTTGCACTTACTCTCTTCCTTGCTTGCCAGGATATTGGATAAAGGAAACTAAAAAGGTTTTAGCTTTATGGCAGTGCTGTAGAACCTCCCCAGGAGGAAAAAATTACTTGTTGATTTGTCTTTAGAACATCATCTTTTTGACTCGGCTATTTTTCATATGTATAAAGTAATAGTTAATTTTGGTTTGCTTTCACTGTCATAGTGCTGTTGGAATTGGCTGTGGTGTGGCTATTGGAAATTGCAGGACACAGCAGTGGCCATTGTTTGAGGTATAAACTCAAGAAGAAAGTGAATATAAAGGTAAAAGTAGGAATGAAAGGGCCCACAGAAAGATACAGTGCAGAAGATGTAACTTCTTCAGCTCAACAGTTGAGAAGAACTTGATCGGCAATTGTTAAGAGTTGTAGTTCTCCACCAGATCAAGATGTCAGTGCCGCTCTCTGAAGAATAAGGCTTCTGATTTAGAGATTGAAACTGGCTTCTGAAGCCTGTGTGCTGGGGTTGGGCAGCTTCTTTTTTTTGAATACTCTGCATAGGAGTATTAAAATCCATCTGACAGGCTTCAGTTGCTTGATTTTGTTAAGGGTCATACCAAGAGGTTTTTTTTTTTTGAGAAAGGCCTTTACAAAAGTGTTGGATATTAAAAGCATAGAATATTGTGGGATTAAAAGGAAGATCTCTAGAACTACTTTTCTGGCCTTATTTTTTTCATCCTTGCAGCAGTGTGAAATGGTACTGTGTGAACTGCAGTTTGGACAAAAATATTTATTTCCAAATCTCTGGTGGTCAAAACTCCTATGGAACTTAATATTAAAATCATTTCCAATAAACAGAGGAGGGGTTCAGAGAAAGAAAAAAGATCTCTTATATATGTCAAGTGCAATTTTTTCATGAAGTTCAGTATATGTTTCAATAAATGAAGGCTGTTGGGTTTTTTTTTTTTTGTGAGGGGGGTGTGGGCTAGGGGCAGTAGAGAAATACATAACTCGTTTCCTGAAAACACAGAAGAAAATGTTCCTAAAGTACTGAAAACTGTTAGAATAGTGAACTTTTTTATAGTTAACACTTGGTATTGTTATTGTTCCTGTGAAGGAGATGGAAATAAAAGGCAATCTACTCTCTTCCCCCTGTCCTGTAAATGCATATTTAGCTCTCTAGTTATTTATATGCTTATAGCCAAAATATATTTTTGGTATTGATAAATGTTGAAATACTGCATAAAATTACAGCTTCTGCATGAGGTTCTACAGCTACTGAAAAGAAATGAAACTTTTCTTTCTTAAGAAGTGTGAGGCGTCGCCTGTGTGACCTTGGGTCTTTTCCCCTATTACTTACACTGCTCACATATTATGAAAAGAAAGTAGTGTTTGGAGTGCACAATAGAATGGAAATCACAGTAAACAGTGGCATCTTTTGTGTTTTTTGTTTTGTTTTTAATGTTTCAGTTGATCTTCACATCTGCTGCCTAGATTTTGCTCAGCTTCAACGGATTAAGTAGCACCATCATTGTCTTCCTCCATCTCTTACTCATCCTCCTCCTCTTCCCTGGCAACCCCATGAGATTCAATGCCAAACATCTGGCATTGCTGGCCAGGCACCCTTCAGGTTGCTTTGACAAGGAAGGAAAACTGAAGATTTGCAGAGTGGTCGGGGATAAAAAATTAATAGGTAAAAATGACTTGCACTGAGAACTGTTCCTGGTTGCTGCGCATGCTTTGTGCAGTTGTTGGCTTGGTTTCATTAATCACGTACACCTCAGTTTTTTGTTTTCTTCATTACTGATGCTCGACTGGCGCTAAATACTTTTCTGAATAATGTAGCTTGAAACTAGTTTGCTCAAGTTCTCAAGTTTCCTTTGTCATATACCTGAGAAAGAGTACAAAGTCCTTAACATGATTTTTTTTTTTCCCCGCAGTAAACAAATACTGGGTTCTTTTCTGCTAGTACCTGCTAGTCACCAGTCACTGGTTGCCATGTTTTAAAAATTATATATCCACTTCCTCAGTTTACGCCTCCCATCTCTAAAGACTATGTTCTTTTATCAGTATAGATTTTCCATGGCTCACTTCCCACCTCGTTTGCAGGTTTCTTCAGGCTTTTATGATCATATTTAAATGTCTTTCAATTTCCAGTAAGCTTGAATAAATGTCTATTCCCTCAGTAGCTGTTAGAAAATAGCTCATGTTTAGTGGTAAAATCAGTCCTAACACAATAATTTCAGCAACAGCAAATGTTTTATTTTCACTTGTCCCAGTTGATCTTCATTGTGATTGTATTTACTTTTATTCTATTAGAAAAAAAACAAACAAGCTCAAACCCAGCACAGACTCAGTTACATGGGGCTGAGCAAATTCCAAGTCACATTTTCAGAATGTTTTATACATGTCCCAGTAAAACCACAATGTGCATTTTCTATTGATAAATAGCCAGAATTGCCTGTAGGGTGTGCAGTAAACTTCCTGGGCAGAAGGTTTTAGGAAGCATTCACTTCTGGCTGCTTCGGGGTTCCTCACCAGGTTTATCTACCTTGTGTACTCCTTGTAGGCAGCCTATCAAGCCCTGTCTGGCTGATATCTGATGTTTTTGAGGATGTTTTGAATTTTCATTTTCTTAAGAATATGTTGAGTGCTATTATTAATAATACTGCTCAAAACCCTATGTAAGCTGGAGAGAGACCAAACATTTCTGTAGCCCGGTATCATGGGCTGTCTGTGCCATGGGCAGTGGCAGTAGATTCTAGGAAAGAGTTTAAGGACCTGTGCATGTGTAGGATATTCCTGTTGCCCAGTAACTCCTTCTGGCTCCCAGCAATCGTATTACGATCCCTTGAGAAGGGTCGTTTCTGTCAGGGCATGCTTGTCACTGTGTATCCTGGTCACTGACAGACCTGTCCTTGTTAGTCCGACTTATCTTTGGACTTGCTTATTTTTCACACTTACAAGGTAATGACTTTGCCCAATCCTGTAGAAAAATTTGTCTGAAAAAAAGCTGCAGTGGGAATGTGGTTCCTTCCTTCCCACAGGGTTCTGGGAGGGATGGAGTTTAGTCTTAGCAGTGTCCTGTACTTGTACCATAAAGCTACATACACGGATCTGATAACGGTGTTTAAGTTTTTGGTTGGTAGATGTACATCGGTTTATATTCTTTTCTGTCTTGTCCTTGCACTGTAGTAGGTCTGAAAAGATGCAACAAGTTCAATTCCTTTTCTAAGAAAACCCCCCCCCGGTTATTACTGAACACAGTTATTCTAAGTCCCAGTGCCTGTGAACCTCCCACTTTGTTGTGGGGAAAAAGCTACTCTGATTTTCAAACGTTGCCTATTGAATCCTCTTAATAACTTAAATGAAGATGTAAAGAGAATGTTATTTATTTATTTACTGTAACAAGACATCCTTCTCCTCAATATAAAATTTTTAGTGGTGGCCAGCTTAGGGAAATACAAGAGTTCCTCAGGGGCAGCTGTAGAATAACATGACCTTAACGTACAGCTGTTCTTCCAGCTTCCTAGCAATTCCAGTTTGGCTGCTGTCTGGAGGTACAGAGTTTCATGTGCCCTCTCAAAACCACAAAATAATACATATTGTGTAAAAAATATTCCTTCTTCTTTTAAGAAGTGGTCTCTAAAGAGATCACATTTGTCTGCAAGATCTATAATGTTTATAATAGGTTTATGTATCTATATATATTTAGAGATACACCTACAAATGTGTTTTTTAAAAAATAATGCAATATTAAAAATCATCTGTTTATGTAAGAATAATTTTTTAAAGCTTTTTGACCCACTCACTGGCTGTGAAGTTGCGAGACTTTCCCTGTTCTCAAAAGTTTGTTTACATGCCTGCATGTGTCTATAAACAAAAAGATGTTATTCCCACTGGTTAAGCACTTTAAAAAGTGTACTAAAATAGTAATAGAAAAGTGGCTGTAAATATTTAGGTGTCATTTTACTCCCTTTTATGTTCTGAGAATTGTACATTCAGATTAGCATCTAATCTAGGTGTAATAGTGAATGTTTTTCTGTTTTAACATAGATTATTTTTGATCTCCTGAAATGACAGGAGCAAAAGGTGTTCCATGCTAAAGTGCCTGTTTCTGCTCCCATGCAAGGAAAAGGGAGAAAAGCTGAGGAGACAGTGTTGAGTGTGTGCTGCATTCACCTCTCTCAGCTGCAGAATAGAAAAAACCTTCTGGGAAGTTATTTGGCATCTGACAGCATGTTATACATAGGCAGCCACTGAGTGAAGCGGTCTTTTTTTGGTTGATAGTGATTTTCTTTTCTGACCTTTATAACTAATGCACCTTCTTTGAGAAGCATTTAATGTGTGAAGACACAAGGTTGTTTTTATTAATCTCTTACTTCTTTGCATGCAGAACCGAGGGAGAGATGGTGCCGACTGAAAGGAAATCTGCTTTTTCTAATGAAAAATAAGGTAATTAATTTTCCTACTGCTTTTCTTGATGTGCTACTTTAATGTGAGAATTTCAGTAATCTCTTTTCATGATAGCTATATTGGCATTGTGCTTTTAGGGACAAAAAAAAATAAATCACTATTAGAAGAGTGGCAATGAAAAAAAATCTGTTGTTTGCTGTCTGTACCATTGACTATTCTTCATTATATCAACATCCTTTAGCTGAATCATAAATAGTCCATGCGCAAGGTCTGCTCATAACATACACAGGTCTAAATCTGGAGTTACTCCACCAAATCCAGCAGAGTGATGAAAACAAAATCTCTCAGTTAAATGCGGCATTGTGGCAATTTTCAAGATGCAATTTCAGACCCCTAGTACAATTTTTTTAGTGTGGTTTTGTAACTAAATCTGTCATAAAAAATTATATTATTTTCTCTTCCTTTGTTGTAAAAAGCAATTATGTGCCTAATATGAGGGGATTCTTAAAATAGGCTTTCACCCTGACATTCAGTGGAAAGCCTTGCACGAGTTGCTGAGTGCCCTCGTTTGTCTTTGGCATTATTGGGAGTTGAGGCCACTCATCTTCTGGAACAAGCTCGAAGTGTGGAATTGCCCTCTTTCCTACCCTTTCTCTTACCCTTTCTGCCTGATACTATGGACATGCTTCTGTGATTGCCTGAAAATAGGACAGGTTTGCAAGGAATTGGCAATAGTGTTGCAGATTGAGATGCTCACCTGTTGATGGTAAGTACTTTGTGATTGGCTCCCAGGATATTTTTGTACTGTATGGACCAGCAGTTGGATGGAAATGACTGCACTGCTGGGCAGATTGTGTTTTGTTGGAAAAATTTTTCAATACGATATAGTGGCTTATTTTAATATAGTGGTGAATGTGCACATATGGTACGTTTTTAAAGCAGTGTTTGCTTTCAAAGCACTTCTTGGGAGCGTGTGAGATATTTCTGGCTGTTTGCAAACAAAAGGAGGCAGTAGGACATAAGGGGTTCTCTGGCTTGAGTTTCATCCAGCTGCATTCCCCTGGGTGGCAAAAGGTCTGGCAAGTTTAATGTAGGTGACAGCAAGCTCATGGCCACCCTTTGGTCACACCTTCGAGCATCACCATTCTGCTGCATGACTTGCAGAAACTATTTTTAGTGAAGGGCTTTAAATTTGAAGCTACTCCCTTCTATTCCATGTTTCTCCAAGTGCCCTATTTTCATGGGAGCCTTGGCATTTTGTGAAACAGTTTAAGGAAATGTTTTGATCAACTTTGCAACAGTGAAGAAAGGAGTGGGAGAGTTTTGTGGAAATCACTAGGCTAGGTCCACTCAGGCTTTTGAAATTCAAAGCTGCTTTTTGAGAAACTTGGAGAGTGAGATACAAATTAATGGCTTGTTGCTGAAATGATTTAGGCTTGAAGGAAATAAATGGGAATTCCCCTTGAAATGCTGCATTTTGATGGAACCAGTTAAATAGGTGGGTGATTTTCACTCTACATCCAGGTCAGTGCTAGAAAACTGCATCTTATTCTTGTTTCTTTGGCTTTTCAAGTTTTCAAAATTTGCAGAAGTTATGGAAGGAACCAGGACATTTAGAAAAATTTAGATTATAAAAGAAAACTAGTGGCATGATTAATGTCAGTGTCTTCAAAAGGTGACTTTATCAGGTACTTTGTTTAATTAGAGAGATCGCAATAAGAGAGAAACTTGAAAATGGAAGTCAGACAAATGAATCTGATCACAGAATGATTGGGCAGTGAAGCCCAAGTGTGGTGAGATAGAGCAGGTGCTTAGTTTTAAAATGTCACACCCTACCAGGCTCAGTACAGAGACCACTGAGTGATTAAAGGGCAATGTCTTACAATGGATCAAACTAAATGATGTAGCACTTCCTAGTCAGCTTATATCCTTGGAATTTGTAAAACAGTCACTTTCAGAGGCTTCATCTGTTGGGTGCTGTAAAGGATAGCTTCTTTGACAAAGACAAATCTCTCTTGAATCTCATAGCCGTGTTTCAAAAAATGCAATTTATAGGCATACTAAGTAAAACCAAAGCAATTTGTGTGCTGTGAGGACAGAAGGGGAGTGTACCTTGTGCTTTTTTCTTCTTAAGTTATTCTAGAAATGAACAGCTTTCCCATCTAAAGCAGATTGTTGATATAGGAAATCATAGTTTAAATTTAAAGAGCTAGTTTGCTAGTATAATAACAAAAAATGGTCTTATGATAAAAGCTATTGAGCATCTTAATAAGCAAAGTTGCCAATTTTCTGCTCTTTACTGGAATTAGGAAAGATTTCAATAGGCTACTAATGCAGTGTGTGAAAGATACGTCCCAAAAAGCACTGATGAAGACATGGTCCTATTTTTGTTGCTGGAATCTGACTTGGCTTAAGGCTTGACACAGAAGAAAGGTAACTGATGTTTCAGAAGATCATCTGAGTACTGAACAATTAATTCCAGAAGTCACTGTCGTGAAGCAAAGACTGATTTGCTGCTCTTTAACGGCTGTCAGGGACACGTGCGTGTCTGCATATACAAATGCTTATAGTTTAGTGGCAGACTCTCATTTTAGTTCAGACAGTTATGCTACTTGTATAAGAAGGATCTTCTCTATAAAGTTACAGAGGATGCCTCCCAACTTATCAGTGCTGTAAATCTTAAGTAGCGTGGGAATGAATTTTCAGTGTAGGGAAAAATTATGGTTCATTCTTCCGCTTTTTCATATCTGGATGCAGGACATATTTGGATGCATAAACTATTAGGCTTCTTAAGGACACTTATTTTCTTTGGTGTAGTGGTGGAATTAGCTGTTTTGAACTGAGACACAACCCAGCATTTGCTGGTGTTAGTGAAGCTTCTCCTTTGTAGGCTGTGTAGCGTGGTTCTGTGTGGTGTGCGTAGGTAGTTGGTTTTTCTGTTTTCTTCCCCCCGATCGATTTCCTACCATATTGCATTGGTTGCGGATGGTGAAGTTATAGCAGTGAGGGCTCTGCAGGAGTGGCCTCTAGGAAAAAAGGTTGGGGCTCTGCACCAGACCCACCACAAGACACAGCTGTGCCCACCAGCAAGTGGTGCCTCTGGGAAGGTGTATTTAGGCAAAGGGAATGTGAGAAATAGCCCTGCAAACACTGAAGTCAGAGGAGGAGAGGATCTGCTCCAGGTGGATGAGATTATGCAGGGACATGTGGATGTACTCTATATGATCTGTAGCCAGTGGCCAGCTCACATTGAAGCAGGTTTTTCTGACAGGAGCTGTAGCCCATGGAGAGGACCGATGCTGGAGCAAGTCTTTGATGTTTGCACTGTGTGTGAAAGACTCCATGCTGGTGCAGAAGGAAAACATGAGGAGGAAGGTGTGGCAGAGAGGAGCTTCTTATGGACTGGGTACCAGCCCATTCCCCATCTCCCTTGTGCCGCTTAGGAGGTGTGTAAGAGGAGGTTGAGTAGTTGAGAATGAAGGAGTGTGAAGTTGTACCTTGGGAAAAAGGGTGTTAGAGGAAGCTGTTTTATTTCTTGTCTTTGTTTCTTATTTTCCAGGTCTATTTTAACTGGCATAAACTTAAATTAATTTTCCCTGTGCTTAACCTGTTTTGTCTATGATGGTTATGGGCACAGGATCTCTCTGTCTTTATGTTAACCCATAAGCATTTAAATTTTATGTTCTCCCCTAGTCCTGCCAAGGTGAGGCAGTGATAGAGCAGGTGGGTGGGCGACAGCATGTCCAACCGCAGACACGATCCCCTGTGGGAAGCATATTTTGCTAATACCTTCCTGTGTGAAGTCCACAAACCTCAAATTTGTGTGTGTAGGCTTTGTGTCCTCTTCCCAGGAGGCGGCAGATGTGCCTTTGCCTGCTACGAACACACTAAGGATATGTTGCTTTTGATGGCAGAGTTGGGAACTGGGCTCCCTAAAGCTGTGGTCAGCACTGTGACTGAGCTGGGGAACCTAGAGAGAGACAAGGCTTCCAGAAAAACGTTTGATATTGTGCTGAACTTGGCGCAATTCTTATGGATCCTAGTCCAAAATATTTATTATGGAACGTGGCAAGTTTGTGACTCACCTAAAGTATCTGGTAAGTGGGTTATGTACTTAGATTCTACCCAATTCCAGCTGGGAAGGTACTTTCTTCCAGAAGTTGTTGAGTGGGATACTGGGAGAATGATTACTCAGCAACTGTTGCTAATGTGTATTATAGTAAGTATTAGATATTTATATACCTTTTTTCATTTTCATAGGAGGAGACTTTTGATTAGAAATTTTGAATCTCTTTGAGGATTGCAGTATTGTATACTAGTTTTTATTTTAATTACAGATCACAATTTATAGCAATGGTTTTCTTGAGGAAAAATCCAACATAAAGCACCAAAACCCAAGACAACCATGCATATTCTTGTCATGCTGTTTCATTTCCTTGTTTTTTCTGTTCAGAGCTCCTTCAGAATAATTTTGTGATTTTTATCCCCTCTAAAGGAATAAACATATTACTTTGGCCTTTTACAGTTTCTTAATCCTTATGCCAATTCAGGGCTGGATTTCAGCCTAAATTGTTGTTTGTCATATATGTGTGTATTTGGAGTCATTGCTAGTAATGTAAAGAAAGAAGCTACCTTAACCCATATATAGTTTGTTTTCCCACATCCTAATATTCCCAAATAGTAGTGCTGATACTTAAGCAGATTTGCAAATTACTTTGCAATCGATGTGCAAAAAGATGAACTAAAAAGTACATTTATGTTTTTGCATCTCAGTAATAGCTCCAGAGGGCCCATTATGTTCTATTGAGTAAACATGTTGACATTGCTGCTTATTTTTGAATATGTATTTAGGAATTAATTTAAAAATGGATTATTGATCAATGATCTGTAGTGGATTCTCTAGGAGAGTCATTACTGTACATTGTGTAAATCTTGCTTACCTTGTGGTTTAATCATCCTGTGGAGGTACCCATTCCAATCTGTCAGGTCAGTTTGTCCATGCACAGGCTCAACAAACTCATTCTGCTTTTGTGTGGGAAAAGCTGCCTTTTAAGATATTTGTGATGTATTGATTTTTAAGAATTATCATGTAGAAAGAAAAGTTTAGTTTGCAGATGACAGTATTGAAAATTAAAATAAAAGCTGCTATGAGTGCTGGAAGTATCTTACATTAGAAGTCCTGTTTCACATGAAATGATAAGTATGTCTTTTTTTCCTTCTAATCTAAACCATGTTGTGGTAGCAAACTTGTATGGCACATTCATATTGCAGTAAATCCATATGCCTGCTTCCTGACCCCCTGAAAACCAAGGGACTTATATTGGCCAGAGCCAATCCATGGGCTTAACTCCACAGATGTAAATTGGAGTGCTGTAAAACGCCTAATGCCAGTGAGAATAATGTAGAAGTTGGAGAGTATTTTGAGATGTCTCTTGTAATGAATTAGATTTCCTTAATTCAAGTCCATTGTTGGGCTTAAGATTTTGTAGTGTCAAGGTTTGAGCCCGGCCAAATGCCAGGTACCCCCAAATTAACACACCCACACTCAGGGCTCATGAGTTGAGATAAGGAAACCCGGGAGAAGACGCACTTAGAATAGGCAAAACAGGACTAACTTAGGTTGCAAAGTGATCTAATTTATTACTAACAGAGTCAGAGGAGTAAATGAGAGGTAAAATAAACCCTTCAAGGCCACCGTTTCTCCGCTCACCCCCCTCCCTCCTTCCCAGCAGCTGCACAAGGGAACAAGGTATGGGGGGGTTAGGTCAGTTCATCACCCAGATCTTCTTCCCCTGCCTGGGGAGAGGTTCTTTTCCTCTGCGTAGCCATGGGTCTCACCGTCGGCAGCCCGCCCGACACTGCTACAGTGA